>WNWK01001005.1:31578-129146 GCA_009830355.1 Cherax destructor | reverse complement strand
AAAAATGAGACACAAAATTCGTGAAGCGTTGGCAAAGCGTAAGCAATAAGCAATACCAGATAGCAAGCTATCTAGATACAAGACTAGCTCCTGCGCGAACTTCAACTCTAGGCTCAACTCCTGCTCTAAGTCTCCAAATTCAGCTCCAGGACAGGCTACCCATATTACAACCTCAGGTTCAATGGCCTGTTAACCTGAGTGTAAAGGAAGCTTGGAGCAAAGAAACACAGTAGAAGATGTATTGAAATTGTATTTCTTCAAAAATCAGCTAGATTAATTCCAAACTTTTATCTTTTCCTTCACCAAGTAATTGTGATTATATAAGACTTTTGTCTTTTCCTTCACCAAGTATAACAAAGTGATATTTACACCTATGTACACTATATACAAAGGAGTAGTGTTTAGTGCACGCCACAGTTGTCTAGGCTAAGCAGCAGCCAAAAGACAGACAACTTTCCACAACCAGCTCTATGCAGGAATTCCAATGACAAACTGCAAGTGGTAACCACGTCACCTTTTGTCATTGTTAAACTCGCATTTAATTGGCTGAACCGAGTCGTTGATTTGATGATGGGGCCCTCATCACCAAACCCTTAACGATGGTTCGCTGGTTGGAGGGGAGCCTATGTGGGTGTGTTAACATGCTCCGAATAAAGGTTACATACTCCCCCAACAAGTGTTTAATTGTGATGAAACAGGCCTGTTTTGGAAGAAAATGCCCAACAGGACCTTCATTACTCATTACCTCATTACCCTATCTTCCAGATGCCTGCAACTCTCTTTAATAAAGGTAAGTAAATGTTATTTATTAATCTGTTTTTTATTATTTAGTATGTGAATATTTTTGGGTGGAACGGATTAATTGTACAGTGGAACCCCGGTTAACGAACACCCCGGAAATCGTGCAATTATGTAAGTATAATATTGTAAGTGCTTGTGGAAGTGTATTTTTGGGGGTCTTAAATAGACTAACCTAAATGACATTTTTTCTTAAGGAAATAAATTCGTTCGGTAATGGCACTTGAGCAGGCTTCTGCAATGAATTTTTTTCGTTAACCGGGGTTCCACTGTATTTACATTATTTCTTATGGGAAATAAGGTTTCGAATTTCGTATTTTTTGTGTTAAGTAATAGCTCCTGGAACAGATTAATTACGATAGTCGAGGGACCACTGTACCTCACTCATTTCAGCCAACATTTAGACAAACTTTCTCATTTTTTCAGCAAGATAGTGTTAAGAGTCTATGGATTGTCTTTAGTTTAGACATTACTGTGCTATGGACTAATGAATATGTGAAAATACTCTCAACATAGTATGTATCATCAGGAGGAAACAACTGTAATACATATATGTATACCTAGATTATAGAACAAAATGTGTTCGTCCAAACACAGAACAGTAATAAATACTTGTCAGTGGCACGAGCGAACACCAATGGATATAATGTAACAGGATAAGTGGAGTACAGTAGTTTGGCCTCACACTCAAGTCCTCTTCAGCAAGCATACAAATGGAGGTCATATGATCAAAGTCAGCTGCAGGAACAAGTAACCTCAGGGCACAGAGCAAGGGCATCAGGTTTCCACTGGCCTTATGAGATGTAAAAATTGAGTCATGAGGCAATCATTACTGACTCAAAGATTTTGCACATACAGTGGACCCCTGAGTTACGATCATAATTCATTCCAGAAGGCTGCTCAAGTGCCATTACCGAACGAATTTTCTCCCATAAGAAATAATATCAAGTAGGTTAGTCCATTTCAGACCCCCAAAAATACACTTACAAAAGCACTTGGAAATCATACAATTATGTAAGTGTAATATTGTAAGTGCTTTTGTAAGTGTATTTTTGGGGGTCTGAAATGGACTAACCTACTTGACATTATTTCTTATGGGAGAAAATTTGTCGGTAATGGCACTTGAGCAGCCTTCTGGAATGAATTATGATCGTAACTCAGGGGTCCACTGTATACGCAATTTATTCTATTGTACATAGCCCTACATATACATGTCTGTACCTCTATTATGTTGTGATCTGTGTGTCTTTGATACAGTTATATTACATATCAGATCATCATTGTTAGTGAAGATGAGGTCCAGCGTATTTTCTAGTCTTGTAGGCTCTATTATTTGCTGGTTTAAGGTGAATTTGGTGCAGAGATTTAATAGCTCGTGTGTGTGAATTTTCGGTCCCTACACTGGGATCCTTCTCGGCACATTTCGATCATTGCACTGGGATCCTTCTCAGTACATTTCGAACCTTGCACTTTAATTCCCTTCAGTATATTTCGACCCTGTACTTATAATGGCAGGAACCTCGGTTAATTTTATGGTTATTATTCTTATCATACTGGAAAACCTGTAAACTCTCTTAATTAAGCACATACATGTACATCAGTTAGTCTAGGGATTATTTATTATTGTATGTTCAAAACAAGTGCCAAACCCTTGTGTGTTAGACATCTTTAGTGATTAAACATTTTCTAGTTTACTATTTTTTTTTTTTTTTTGCCACATGGTTTTTATGCAGTAACATGACTCTGGATTGACCTCAAATTTTTCGTAACTGTGTTCGTTTTTTTTTTAATACATCGGCTGTTTTCCACCGAGGCAGGGTGTACGTATTGCAGTAAAATAAAGCTAGGAATTATTATTAGACAATGTAGCTTCCTAAGTGACAATTTTCGGTCCAATATTTAAGGTACAGTGGACCCTCGCTATTCGAACACTCCAAAACTCACCCTCATTCCAGAATGCTGTTCAAGTGCTGTTACCAAACGAATTTATTCCCATAAGGAATGATGTAAATTAGATGAGTCCATTTCAGACCCCCAAAAATACACTTATAAAAACACTTACAATAATAAACTTACATAAAAGGGTGAGTTTTGGAGTATTCGAATAGCGAGGGTCCACTGTACTTTACTCATCCTTTTGGAGCAATATCTGGGATAGGGAGCAGGAGTTATTGGGGGACTGGTGATATTTTTCTCAATTGTGGCAATTTATTTATTTTTTATTAACACATCGGCTGATTCGCACCAAGGCAGGGTGGCCCGAAAAAGAAAAACTTTCATCATCATTCACTCCATCACTGTCTTGCCAATGATCAAAGCATATCTAATTATATTTTTAACATGTAGCTGTTGTGTATTAAGTTTGATGGTAATTTTCACTGTGCCAAATAAGAAGTATTGTTTTTTAATCTATTATTATGCATTTTTCAGCCTCGGGCCATTCGTCATCGTCTTCACACATATACAAAGTTTCTCTTTGTCCGTCACCCAATTGAAAGAGTTATTTCTGCATTCAGAAACAAATTTGAAAAAAATTATACTTCGTCTTCTTACTTCAAAAAGCGCTTTGGTGTCAAAATTATCAAGAAATACCGGAAAGGAAATGATCCATCTGACATTCCAGATAGTGGTCATGGTGTGAAGTTTTCCGAATTTGTTTCCTATTTAATAGACACCAAACCTGATCAGTTCAATGAACACTGGGCTCCTATGTCGTCTATTTGCCATCCATGCTCAGTCAGGTGAGTGCTGTATATACATACTAGATTAAACATTTCTATTAAATCTATGTACTACTGTAATATGAATATGTCTTTTGGTTCTATAGTACGTATTGTACAAATAGTGAAGTCATGATTCTTGTGCAGGGAACAACCACTGAAAACTTTCTAATAATTCATTTATTCTTGACTAAGTATTTCATGCATCATTGTTTGATATTATAATTGTTGTTGTTATTATTATTTTTAGTACATATTAGTATTATATATAGGTAGTAGGTTGGTAGACAGCAACCGCCCAGGGAGGTACTACCGTCCTGCCAAGTGAGTGTAAAACGAAAGCCTGTAATTGTTTTACATGATGGTAGGATTGCTGGTGTCTTTTTTCTGTCTCATAAACATGCAAGATTTCAGGTACATCTTGCTACTTCTACTTACACTTAGATCACACTACACATTCATGTACAAGCATATATATACACACCCCTCTGGGTTTTCTTCTAATTTCTTACTAGTTCTTGTTCTTATTTCCTCTTATCTCCATGGGGAAGTGGAATAGAATTCTTCCTCCGTAAGCCATGCGTGTCGTAAGAGGCGACTAAAATGCCAGGAGCAAGGGGCTAGTAACCCCTTCTCCTGTATATATTACTAAATGTAAAAGGAGAAACTTTCGTTTTTCCTTTTGGGCCACCCTGCCTCAGTGGGAAACGGCCGACGTGTTGAAAGAAAGAAAGAAAGATTAGTATTATAGTATTATATTCTTGGGGAAGCACTAAATCCATAAATGTCAGAGAGTGCTTGGGAAATGGGTGGTAATTATATTCATGGAAAGATGCTAAATCATGTTGGAGTCATACAGCTCCTAGTGAATATTAGGTTATCATGTTTGATCAAATGAAGGCAGGGTATCTCCAGTTCTTTGGCTCAAAAACCATTTACCAGTATCAAGACACTCTTTTAAGGAACATTATTGATCTTTTTATGCATAAGAGTGTAGAGACATTTGTATGTGATAAGGTATAGAAAAACTTCTCTCTCACTCATTTTTAAATGCTTAAGTTAGAAGTATGCAGGGAGTCGATCTACAATGAAACTAATGAAGCTTAAGCTTCAGGGCCCCTAATCCTGGAGGGGTCCCAGAAGCCACTTTAGTTCACAGTGCTTAAGAATTTTGGGTCTACTGTATGAGAAGAGGTTTTTGAAAAATAATAATAATAATATAGTCTAATTCAATACAAAATAATAGTTACAATAAAATTTAAAAGTTTATTAGAGTATCATATAGGCTAGCCATCTGTGGTTGCGAAGGGGCCCTCATAACAGTTCAAGCTTCAGGGCCCAAAAAATGTAGGTCTGCCACTAGAAGTATCTAAATGAGAATGATCACTGCTGTGTGTAATAATAATGTATGATTGCATTTGAAAATATTTAAATATGAAGCCAATTTTTCTATTTAAACAGATATCAGTTTATCGGGAAATATGAAACACTAGCAGAGGACGCTGAATACATCTTGAGGCAGGTTGGAGCCCCACCATCGCTTCACTTCCCCAGTGTTATTCCATCCAAGACTACAGCTTATGTTGAACCTTATTTTGATACTCTCTCTAAAAAACAACAACAGGACTTTATTAAGATTTATGAAAATGATTTCAGAGTATTTGATTATCATTTTAGGGATCTTATTTAATTACAGTTCTATGTAACTTTTTTTAATTCTGTTAACATTTTAGCATCTTTGACCAACATATCATGAATAGTTCTTGGTTGAGACTATTCGTGTATATACCATTTTTTTGGTTTAAGATCAGCTACTGTACTACTGTATATATAAATACAATGAACACTACTGCTATATCAAAATTATCAATTCAAGCTATTTCTGCATCGAAACTAACAGTACGTTTCCTTCCCTGTAGATGGACTGTAGGTGTCATAAGTCAAATAGATTGACAGGTTCATCAAAGAAGTTACAGTACAGTGGACCCCCGAGTTTCGGTCACCTCGGAAATCGAACATTTATGTAAGTTTAATATTGTAAGTGCTTTTGTATGTGTATTTTGGGGGTCTGAAAGGACTAATCTAATTTACATTTTTCCTTAAGGGAATAAATTTGTTCGGTAATGGCACTTGAACAGCCTTCTGGAATGAATTATGACCGAAACTCAGGGGTCCACTGTATCTACAAAAATAGTTTTGTGCATCTCATCACTGTTAAAAATATTGTCCTAACCAGCCAAGAGTATGATACCTGTCATACTTTATTATGATTTTTTTTGTTATCAGTCCATTGATAAAAGATATTTAGAAACTTAATACTGCTTAAGGCTTAAGTTAATGTTTGCCCTTTTTTAGAGTACAGTATTTTAAATTGATAAAATAGGTTTTGCTCTTTTTAACACAGGATTTTTAGTTAGGCATAACTAAAAGGTAATGATGTATTTAAAAATTCACCTAATAATATATATTAGCAATTAATACCCATGTACAGTATAAATAAAAGGCAACCCTCATCTGTATGCAGTGTTGCACTGCAATATGATCCCTCAGAACAATAGGCCTCTTATTTAGTTTACCGATATGAGGCAAGGCATTATTATTCATGTGAATTTTCCTCTAGAAACAATAATTATTTTTAAGCTAATGAAACCTGTGATGCTTTTATTTTGAAATATTAAATATTAAAAATTCTTAAAGTTTTATTATCAGTCTTTGTGATTGCATGTTTTTTTTTTTTCAATGAATTGGCCACATTGCACCGAGGCAGGGTGACCTAAAAAGAAAAATGAAAATATCTCCTTAAATTTAGTAATGTATACAGGAGAAGGGGTTATTAGTCCCTTGCTCCTGGCATTTTTCTTGTTTCTTACGACACGCATGGCTTATGGAGGAAGAATTCTGTTCAACTTCTCCATGGAGAATGATTGCATATTATGTTTGATTAAAGATAGTAATTAAGAATTAATATTTTTATCTACAAATATATAATTTATATGATAAGTTTGAGGCCATGAATTTGATTTAATGAAATTAAAAAAATAACATAATTGTCGTGGGGTTCGGTGGTGAATTTGGAGTAATAAACACACACGTAGGTTGTCTTGGTAGCATATATTAAGATGAAAGGGAGAGTGCCCAGAGCCTGACCTGTATACTCTGTTATATCCCATTAACAAAGGTTAGTGCCCGAGGCACACTTTCAAAAGGGGACTCGTGATATCATGCTAACAGGGCAGCAGCAGTGACTCACTGCTGCTGCAGTGAGTCACTGCATATTAATTTCTGCATGTGGGTTGCTTAATTTTGACATATGCATACAAATATTAAATGTACTCAAGTCTAGGTTGAGGAAGTTGGTGCATGTACATATTACAATACTTATTCTATAAATTAAATCACTAATGCAATATTTAAATAACTCACTTTGATACTGTAATTTTTTTTATAGAAATTGTAACATTTCAGTGTCCCTAGTATGCATATGCAAGTGTTACCACAACACAACAATTCTTTGTCTTGTGTTGAGAAAACATTTTATTGAATCATATATTAATTTGTCATATCTTTCATCATTTTCACTGGTTTTTATTAGTGGCTACAGGATTGTCCAAGGTAATCATGTTGATGCAAGAAAGGGGAGTAGCTCAAATTCATTGGATCAAAAGCCCTTTACTGGTAGCACGACACCACTTCCCTCCATTTTGAAGGTACAGAAAAATAAATTTTATAATTATCCAATTAAAAACATTTAAAATGTTAATTAACTTTTAATGTGGTAATTATTACTAGTACAGTACTATTATTAAGTGGGGAGGGCAGTGCCTGCCCTTAGGAGGAGGGGTGGGGATGTTGCAGTTGAAGGGTAATCTGTGACGTCAGCACACTTCTGGAAAAGTAGCAATTGAGTGAATAATGGCATCTCTGTTTTCTTGTTTGAGTAACCCTGCCTTGGCAGGAGATGGCTGTCAAGTTAAAAAATTATTATTATATTCACAGGAAAGGGAAGGCGGGGTAGGGGTCGGCCTAGGAAAGGTTGGAGGGAGTAAAGGAGGTTTTGTGTACGAGGGGTTGGGACTTCCAGCAAGCGTGCATGAGCGTGTTAGATATGAGCGAATGGAGACAAATGGTTTTTAGGACTTGACGTGCTGTTGGAGTGTAAGCAAGGTAACATTTATGAAGGGATTCAGGGAACCGGCAGGCTGGACTTGATTCCTGGAGATGGGAAGTACAGTGCCAGCACTGAAGGAGGGATGTTAATGTTGCAGTTGTATAACTGTGGTGTAGGAACGCCTCTGGCAAGACAGTGATGGAGTGAATGATGATAAAAGTTTTTCTTTTTTGGGCCACCCTGCCTTGGTGGGAAACGATCGATGTGTTAATAAAATAAAATAAAAATTCACAAGAAAGCACTAAACTCAAATAGTATGATGAGGTTTACCCCTAGGTAATGAGATTAGCTTTGTTTAGCATACTTCTTGGATAATGACTATTACTAAAGGTTAGTTTGGTATATAATACAATACACTGTATAGGCAAGATTCTCTTTATTATTCACTTATGAAAAATAAAAAAAATGATGGTATGACAAAAGCAAAGCACTTATTAACAGTACTCTCCTTAATTATAAATAGATTATTAGTCAACAATTAAATGTAATCTTGTGCAATGTTTTTTGTCAAAACTTATGCTCACATGAAGCTACAATATTATTGTATTTTCAACCTCACCTTTCAGCAAAACTTCAAAAATATTACTATTTTACATGTTCATTGTACAGGTAGAGTATTACAACTACAGTAATACAGGTGAAGACAATAGGAATGTGCCTATTATTGCTATAATCAGGAGGTTGAATATATTAAAGAAGTTAATAGATTCACAGCTAATCCTGCAGACTACAGGTATGAAGGCTTTAGGCTTGAAAGCTGAAGAATGCTTATAAATAAGACCTCACAGCAGTATAAACTATTAAGAGCTGAAAAGTATCAGATGGGAAAATCTAAGTGAGTGAAGTAGGCAACTTTCTCCATCAAAGAATGTTGTCGCTGACGAGAGATCCAATGCAGCAGTGTCTCGTGTGCTGAAAGACTTGGCTCTGTACATTCCAGTCCTCCATAAGTACAATTGATGGCACAATCTTATTGTCACAATAAATAACAACTTAATACACTTCACCAAAATAAACACCACGCATAAATTTCCATTTATAATATAGAGGGGGGCTCATGTAATTATACATGACACCTAAGACACTGTTCTTCACTGAATATTAAATTGTAAATTATGAATTATTTCATAACGTTACATTGTATCATAACAGTTGGTGTATTAAGGTGAGCACACAATTATCACAGACAGGTCTTGATGTGCAGGGACAGGCAAACTCAGGAGGCCAAGAGTGCCACCTACCACTCGTTATCCTCACATGATGACATGCTTGTTTTAACAATCACAGTCACTGTTACCTCTTACACAACTGTATTCAATGTTTCCCACCACTCAGTATGCTATGTTATATTATGGTAATGTGTGATACACAGCCACAATCAAAAAGCTGTTACCTCTCTGTACTATATAATGATGTCCTAATTATTTGCTCTTAACACTATAGTGCTAATTGCATGCTTCTTAACCATTCGCTTACAAATTACTATGCTGTCCACACTAGAGTACCATATAAGTACTTTATAAATGCATCAAATTCTACAAGCCACTTTGCAATTCCTACAACAATAGCATGTTAGATCATCATACTAAAGTATACATTTCATCTAGTGTTGACAACTGACTGCAATTTTAAATCAGGAACCTCAGCTACAATTCTACAATCATAATCTCACTTGTGCTTTGAAACCATACTGAAAATTGCATCCAGCAACCTTTCCCTTACATGATATGTAGACATAATGAATGCTATAATGAAGCAAGAATACACCTCTAGTTTGTCCATGCTGGACTGATATGCTATCATGTCCAATTTCTATACCTACAGGAATATAGAACACATGCAATACATTAGGGATGGGATGATACCAAAATTTTTGCTGATACTGATACCAGTACCATTATTCAATTTTAGGCCAATACCAATACCACGTAAATTAGCTGATACCCACTGATACCGATATCAAAATGAACAGATACCCATCGATACCTATACTCAATATTAAGCCAAAACCAATACTTTGGCACACCCCTGCAATACATTAATACATTTAGTATACAGTAAGTGAATGTTTCAGTTCCTATCCACAATAATACACCAAAAATTCTGTAGATGATGCATAAATATAATTTACCATTTAAATTTTTAAGTAAAAACTTTTGGCTTACTTATTGTTGAGCCACTGTCCATATGCATTATGAATATCAAATGCTCTCTTGATTTCCATAAGATTTCTTAGTAAATAAATATTTTGTTCTAAATACTGTATATGTTTGAAACTCGATGACATGTTTATACACCAGAACCAGTGGCAATTTTAGGACAAAAATAGCAAATCACAAAGATTTTAAAAACCCACATAAATATCCCTAAAATAAAGTGAGTGTCATGAAAAAATAAGGATTACAAAAATATAAGACAAGGGTATGCATATAATGCCCTCATGATAAAGTTTAAAAGGTTAAACAATGATATGTGTATCACGAAATTGAGTATTTCTTTGTTAGGAAAATATCAATGGCAAATATGATTTATGGGCAACACTGGACAAAGTACTACAATGCGCGTGAAAAAGCGTGTGTGTACAGAGGCATGCAGCATGTGCATACACACAAATATTCAGTTTTTTCCCTCATTAAATAATTAACAGAGGCAACAAAAGAAAAGTCCTAAAAACAACTCACAATTAAGGATATTCCTGTAGTAAATATTATTTTTTCAAATATTCTCACTGGAATAATCATACCTGTATCATCTGCTTTATTCTAACATTCTCAAATGGTTATTACTGTCATTGTAGTATTGTTAATTTATTAATTTTTATTATTTCATGATTGCTAGCATTGTTAATATTAATTTGTATGTAGGTGTAACAAATAACAAGCATTAATAACTTTAACAATCTTTCCTTTTTAAAAAAAAAAATCAAAATGGCATTGCAAGTATTCCAAACCAGCTTAATGGCTTACATTATTGTGTTATTTTTAGCCTTTTCTTTTCATTTTTTAAGATTTTTTCTTTATACTGTACATGAAATGGAAGCTATGAGATTTTTATAGGTACAATTGAGGCCTGGTCACAGACCGGGCCGCGGGGGCGTTGACCCCTGGAATTCTCTCTCTCTCCAGGTAGACAATATCTAATAGCTAATTCTGGGTACAACTGTGTTTTATTATCATTAGTATATAACTTTTGGTATCCCAACTTGCTAATTTATTTACGACATTTTAAAAAATTTGACTTTGTCATACCCAGCTCTGTTACTATTTACTTGACTGTATTTTTCATTTTTTTACATTGTTCATATTGCCAGCATTTACCCAATGGTTACTAATAGCAATTGAACACCAGCGACTAAAATTTTATTCTATTTCTATAAAATTTTGAAAATTACTACTAAACAATAAGTGCCCTTGAAAATATCAGTGAAAATGGGATAGAGGGAAGGAGGAGCAGGGGTCATCCCAGGAAGGGCTGAAAGGCAGGGGTAAGGAGGCTCTGAGTGCTAGGTGCTTGGACATCCAACAGGTTTGTATGAGCGTGTTAGACAGTATTGAGTAGAGGCAAGTGGTTTTTATGATTTGATGTATGGTTGGAGTGTGAGCAAAGTAACATTTATGAAGGCATTCAGGGAAAATCAATTAGCTGGACTTGAGTCCTGAAGGTGGTAAGTATAGTGCCTGAACTCTGAAAAAGGGACAGGGATGTTGCACTTCAGAAGGTTATCTGAGCTATGATGCTGACACTCGTCTGGTAAAACAGTGATTGAATAAACAACGGTGAAAGTGTTTCTTCATTTTTGGGTCACCCTACCTTAGTGGGAGATGGCCGATGTATTTAAAAAAAATGAAAGTATAGTAAGATGTGTGATAAGTTTCTGTCTTTGCTTGTAATAATAATTTATCGCCTAGAAAAATTACAAAAACAAAGTGAAAGTAAACAAGAAAAAGCTTCCCTTACCAAGAGCTCAGAAAAAAAATGAATTAGCAGGAAAATAATGCATTGATATGCATCAAAGTCAAAATATATAATAAAAATGTGACCATATACTGAATTTAGTTGCCAAAAAGAAACAGGTTCCATTTTCTAAAGCATTATATAAAGCATTGTAAAAATGTAGTTAATGAATTTTTTTCTAAATAGTAGGGTTTTATTGTTAACAGAGTGCACTATAAGATAAGATATCAGCCAGAAAATATGCAAACTTCAATTCTTTTCACATATGGAACATGTGCTTAATCTCTGATTTCAGAGAAATCCATTGGAAGTTATTTGGCTATGAAGAATTCAGTCTTGGTATTTAAGGAATATTGACATCAGACTTTCCAAGGAATCACCAGTTATGAAGATTATGAGGGAAAACCTTGAAGATATATTGTACAGTACTCTTAAATGCAAGGGAGCCCTAAATTATACTAAACATTTAATATGCTACTGTAGTGGCCATGAGGAGCAAAGCAGACTAAAAAAAAACAGCTCTGAGTTACTGTATGGAAAAACCTATCTTGTGAAATAATCACTGAATGAGATGTCAGGCCTGAGATTGTGATGATACTCTGGATCAATGCAATCATACAGTTGTGACTATCTAATGTAAATTTCTTACATTGATTACTATGACTGATAGAAGACATGGAAGCCAAAAAGATCAAATTGAAATTGGAAGAGAGAAGAAATGGGAGTATGTATTAATATATTAATAACCTTGGAATTAGTAATTTTCTGTGCTACACATGGAAAATCTGTGTTGTTGAGGTTCACCAGTATCATAGCACCACAATAAGTGATACCACCATTGGCATTCTACAATGTACTGACTAAATAAAATATTATGAATGAAGGTGTTGTAATAACCAATTTATAATTTATGTAGTTACTGTATATTAATTAAGGTTATTTTTATGATACTCAAGAGTTACACAGCATTAATGAAGGATAGTCTTATCAAGGGCTCAATGAATTTTTACGTGCGTCTACTGGAAGATTGTAGAATATGCTTATGTTGTTAATAAAGAACTTTTAATAGGTAAGATAGCCTCTGAAAATCATGCAACACCACTTACAGGTAAGTTATTAAAATGCAAATTCTTATGAGAAAGAACAAGCATAGCCATAATTTACTAGCACACATGATTACGACAGTACACCAAAATTTTACATAAAAGTATAAATGTTCTGAACCCGTATGTGTGTTTTGTACCACTATGGGTCAACAAATGTGTTATCTTAGTAACATCTTTTCAATTCTTTTTTATAAATATATGAACAATTCTTAAAAACAATATACTTATCTATTTCATTTAAATCCTCATATAATTATATTTTCCATTTACCAAGTACAGTATTTATATGCATAAATTATATATTAATAGGAAAATGCAGATGCACTTATTACAGATTTTTACAGTTAAAATGGATATTAAAGTAATTCACCCAAACACCAGATTAGCTCCACCCTTGGTAGTTTAAGGATATTTTGCTCTGCCCTGTGCATCAGTAACAAATTCTCCCTAATCATTTTGGGACATTTGTCCTCATGCTTTCTTGTCTTCTTGTTACACCAATGATTAGAATGCCACATGTCAGCATTATCTTGCAGTTCAGTGGATATTTTTTGTGGCCACGAGAAAAAGCTAGTTACTGACCCTACCAAGAATTAAGCAGATCTACCTTCAAGTTTAGGAATGCTTGTCTCATTTTCCATTCTGCCCAGATTGGGCCCATATTTCCTTCAGACACCAGGCTGTAGGGCTCTACATGAATAGTAGATGTAGTTTAGTTACTACCCACAAAATGGGTATGGGATATATAATAAAAATATCAAAACTTCTAAACAATCTGATGTTTAGCTGAACTACTGTATATTTGATTAATTTCACAAATTCTTAGGTCTGAGTAAAAATTAAAAAATTTACCCAAAATTTTTACAGCACAAAGACAGTATCACAGCAGGCAAAATACATTGAATCAGCATCAGATATCATTAAAACTGAGTTAGAATTGGTTACATAAGCAAATTCTATCAATATCTGGATTATGCAGCACCTGTGGGGGATATGTGGAAGGTATTCAGGCTTAATCTGTGCTCCGGTTCCCTGAATTAAGCCTGAATACCTTCCACATCCCCCCCACAGGCGCTGCATAATCCTACGGGTTTAGCGCTCCCCCTTGATTATAATAATAATAATAATATCAATATCTGATATCTCAAAAGATGATTCACTGGCAAGCCATGAGGCCTCAATCAAATGACCAAAAGCTCCACTGAGTGGGTCATATATCAGGAGAAATATTCCATTCCTTGTGATAACAATCAAATGTACAGTATCAACCAGGTTGCATTACTGATTTTATTTGCAAATCCAAACAGTCTGCACTACTGTTGAAATCTGACATCTAACACTTGTTTCATCCTTCAATACAGCTCAAAAATCCTCTCTCATTTTAGAAATCATATCTTCATGAATAATAGTGTGACTAATATAGAAAGCAATACTGTGGTCCCCCGGTTTACGTTAGGCTCCAAACTCGAACAATTATGTAAGTGTATTTTTGTAAGTGTATTTTTGGGGGTCTAAAAGGACTAATCTAATTTACATTATTCCTTATGAGAACAAATTTGTTTGGTAACGGTACTTGAACAGCATTCTGGAACGAATTAATAACGTAAACCGGGGCTCCACTGTACATATGTCCTTGAGGGTTTCAAACTATTCCCTTTAGAGATAATTTACATATTACAGCAAGGATTATGATATTTCAGTATGATTAATGCTCATATTGATAAGCTACTTTCCTTCTTCATCCACCTGCTAGAATAAATTCCAAGTTACATGGTACTGTACTTTGATCTTTCATTTGCTCTAATTTACAAATATAAGGAGATCACCATCACAAGTTATTCTTTGAGTGTCTAGTAAATATAACTAATCATACAATGCATCAGTTGTTAATGAAATGCAGGACTGCTATAGTAAGTGATGCCACTGGGGTGGGTTGAAAATGTTTAGTCGGGTTATATATGTACATATAGCTTTTTGGACAGGTACAGCAATACATGTATTAGTTAATTCTGTATTATTTTGCTTAATGTTGTATTTATTATTTGTTCTTTCCCAAGGTTTGAACAGAATGACACTTTCGTAGTTTCTAGGTAAATTTATAAGACTTAAAACAGAATACAGAATTCTGTAATCAAGAACAGGTCAGGCATTTCAATATGAAGCACTACAGCAGAATTTCATATCTTTGATTATTATCTGATATTTGGACTTTGAGAAAAGTAGAAAAAAATAAATGCCACAATTTTATATTTCCGTGGGCTGTATTAATAGTATTCATATTACCACTTTACATAATTACAGCTCAACATTATGGAAAAAGTCATGGTTAAAAAATTTAACTGAAAATATTCCCCTTTTTTCCCCCTCAAGATAGGACCGAGAATATGTGATAACTGGTTATTGATTTTTATATCTTCTTAAAAATTTATTATTGCCAACTGTTCTTTACAACACAGGCCTTTAGCAAAAGAAATCTAATTTAGCTACCAAAACTGAAAAAAATATCAGTAAATTCCCAGCAACAGACAAGTTTAGACAGTGTGGTCTCACTTTACTTTCATGCTTATCAGACATTACTGAACAATGTGTTAGATAATGTAATGATGTAACAATTTTAATAATTGCAACATTCAATCCTGAAATAGTGCACTGCCTGTTGTGATGTGATTGTCAATCTCAGATGCCTCTTCAAAAGAAAGAACTGTTAGGAGTGGATAGTCTCACAGTTTCTCTAACTCCATTAATCTTATTTTAATACTGTACCAAGCAACATTGGATGTTTTTTCTAATGAGATGAAATCAATGCCACTTCACCAGATATTTTGATTTTATCATGCCAGCAAATTTACTCTAATGAGTGAAAGACATTAAATTTTACATTTTCTTTGCTTATTTACAAAGAACTGATCTTTAAAAATACTGTATACATATATGTTATTATTATCGAAGAGAAATATCACTTTAATTTTACATTTATAAAATGCAAATATGATAATGCTGTTTCCAATCATTCACAACTAATAACAATATTATCAACAACAGTATTAAGGAGATTATGTCTAAAATTTCATCTTCATTGCATGGGACTCAACAATCTAATGTTAAAAGTTTGAATAATCATACTCAAAGAGCTTGAAGTCGTGTTTATATAGTTCATAGAGTTTCTGACTGAGTTCGTGTGTGAGGGAAGCCATATGATGAGCCACTAAGGATGCTGTGCGTGACGCTACTACAGGTGGGAAGTGTAAATCTCGAGGAGCGCCAATTTTCCTCAAGATGTACTCGGAATCTTCCTCCAGTGTTTCATACTTACCAATGATGTTATATCTAATAGTACAAGGATGACACAGATCAACGTACGGTGCCCAGTGCTCATTTAAACTCTGAAAATTATCCTGCCGTGTATCTATTAAATAGGATACAAATTCTGCAAATGTTACACCGTGACCATTTTTAGTGATATTTAGGGCGTTTACTCCCTTACGATATTTCCTCATGATTGTCACACCATACCTTCTCTTGAAATCTGCAGCAGAGGTGGAGTTTATAACCAACTTATTTCTATAAGCAGACACTAATCGCTCCATTGGATGTCTTACGAAGAGAAACTTAGTGTAGGTTCTCAGCTTGTAGTTTAGATGTGAAGACTGTAAACAGAAAATGGACATACTGTACATTAAAACTGAGACATTATATAAACTGGACTTAAATAATATACAGTGTACCCCCGGAAATCGTACTGCTCCCAACTCGAACAATTATGTGCTTTTGTAAGTGTATTTTTGAGGGTCTGAAACGGACTAATCTAATTTACATTTGTCCTTATGGAAACAAATTCGTTCGGTAACAGCACTAGAACAGCATTCTAGAATGAATTATGTCCGATTTCCGGGGGTCCACTGTACAACAAATGTTTTACACAAATCTGTTAATAAGAGAAAATATTTATTTGTGAGTGGCATTTTATTATTTAATTAATTTGCTGACTAAAATTTCAGCACTGGAGTGGGATATACAGTGCAAATTGGAGAAGGGAAAGTCAGCAATGCATGTACAAAAAAAAAAAAAACTTGCATTAATTTTTTTTTGCATCAAGATACTATCAAGAGGAAATTGAAAAAAAGAGAAGTCTTTAACAATCCTCCCCCTGTGGTTTAGCGCTTCTATTTTATTATAATAATAATTTAATGAACAAAACAGTTAAGACACTCCACAATATGCTCAAAATTAAGTAAACTATGATAGGTTTGGTGTATGGGCCACATTTCATGAGTGACCCAGGGGTCAACCATGTATGACCTATTCTAAACAAGCTCTAAAATCCCAGGAATCCAAGGTTAATTAACTTCAAATAAAAATACAGTGGTACCTCGGTTAACGATATTTTTCATTCCAGAATGCTGTTCAAGTGCCATTACCAAACGAATTTATCCCCATAAGGAATAATGTAAAATAGACTAGTCCTTTTAGACCCCCAAAAATACACTTACAAAAGCATTTAAAAAAATAAACTTACATAAAAGGGCGAGTTTGGGGACCATCGTTAACCGAGGTACCACTGTATATTGTACTTGAACACTTTTGCAAACAATGGGTTTGCCCAGCAACACATTCTCCTAAACTAATGTTACTAATTACAAATGATGGTTTAAATACAATAACTTTGATATCACGTGTATGACCAAGCAGAAATGCTATGCAAGAAAGGTTGTGCTGTATGACCCACAATAAATCCATTTACATGTATCACACACACTCAAGGTTCACTACTGGTTTTAGTTCTTTATTACTAGTTTCTTTTTTAACATTTTCTAAAATAAATGCTTTGGGTAGGAAATGACTGAACTTAACTCAAACCATTTTATATAGAATCAAATTACATTATCAAAATATGTGGATTAAATAATGGTTTCATCATACAGTGGACCCCCGGTTTACGTTATTAATTCGTTCCAGAATGCTGTTCAAGTGCCGTTACCAAACGAATTTGTTCCCATAAGGAATAATGTAAATTAGATTAGTCCTTTTAGACCCCCAAAAATACACTTACAAAAGCACTTACAAAAATACACTTACATAATTGTTTGAGTTTGGAGGTGAACGTAAACCAGGGGTCCACTGAATATACTCTTGTGTAAAATTCAGCAGAAGGCATTTCACTCAGAGTATTCATAAGTGTCAAATAGTCATCACAGTGGAAATTTATTCGTACCAAAAAATTCCACCGCCGGGTTCATACGTAAATATTTTAGGGTCATGGTCACAGTAATGGCGAGTGTATCTCACCCTTACAGCCACTAACAAACACCTCAAGGTCAGACTACAAAGAGGATCATCATATTAATATACTAATTGACAGAAGTAGGCCTTAAGAATGATTTAGGAAGGCTTGATTTGTTAGTAAATAATATAAAAATTAATAATGTAGCCTTAGACATTAATATTATGTTACGTTAGGTAATGAGATTAGGTATGTTCTGGTAACTAGAATCTCTTTGTACAAGCAAGAACTAGAGGCTTGCAGTGCCCTCCTGCCTTGCTCTTCTGGCATTAGCTTCCATGGTGATAATTTTTAGGAGCTCTCAGCTCAGTGTCCCACGCTGCTTACAAAATATTCTGTCTGGCACCCAGCTAAGAACGATAAGAGGCCTTCCTGACAGACTGTGGATACAAATCTGTGTCAAACCTCGTTTGTGAGACTCATTCAAGTATTTTTTCCATGTAGGTGGCCACCATTTACTGGGTGAAACACAAGAATAGTTAGTTTGTGGTTAGGGGAGGCTGAAGCCCACACAAAGGCACCTAGCAGCCAAGACTGCTGATTAACTATACCTTGAATATTAGGCCCAAAGCTAGTATCCCTTTGTGTACACAGATATTAGTTAGGGAAACCCCAATGAATTCAGGGATCCTCAAGGTGTAGGCTGGGGATACTAATACATTGAACTGATTTCAGGAACTATTTCTTCTGTGCACGTGGCATCTTTGAGAGAGGTCATTAGAAACCTTGATTAGCCTGGGTAGAATCAAGGGTTTCTAGCAAGGATAGATTCCACAAATACAAGTTTGTTATAGTTTGTGCATGGAGACAGGAATTTCCTGCAGGGCAGTTAACTTAACCCTCTAAAGAAGCATAGCCTAGGGGTACTTGTGAGGACAGGACTTGGAGTCATGTGTTATGTCAACAATTACCTTCATGCGTGTTCCTGACAGCCTGGTTAAGACACCTTCTTCATGTGGAACATGCGAACTAATGTTGAGTGGGTTGGTTTTGTTGGTCCGTCCTGACAAGATCATCATCATTCGCTTCCAGTTTGTGCAGGCAACCTAAAACAAGCATAATGATGTTGACATGCAGTACATGCTGTATCATACATCAGTCCCTGATACTGAGCTAAAATGTGCTGTCTGAAAAAAATAGACAAAATACACAATTTTCTTGAATATTATATTTTGATATTTTTAAAATCAGAGTCAATGACCCTTGTATTGAGAAGCCTACCAGGTACAGTATCTTAAAACTACTTGTGCACTACAGTACTGATATGAGTGATAATATTTATTCAGCATTCCTTACCTTAAACTTATATCTTCTATTTTAACATATGAAGGAGTCTGTTTGCTCTATATAAGCAACTTCTGTATACCTACATCTTCCATTATACTTTTTAAGGCAGCATTTATTCTTAGTATAAATTACAGTACTGTATTACTTTATTGCAAACTAGTGATGGCTGTTTCAGAAAGGTAGCAGCAAAAATACATACACAAAGAAAGTTTCTTTAATTGGTAAAATAGGGGGGTAGGGGAATTTCAGTAGAAAGTCTAAACGGGATTAGGTCTGGCAAATCTGAGAATTGGAGCTAAGGAAGGAAAAAGGGCATATAAGTGCATAAATTCAAAAATTATGTGGATTAAAATAAGGGTGGGATGTGAGAGAAGTTGGTAACAGTAAGTGTTTATGTGCCCAGGGAAGTGAGAAGTGTCGAGGAGAGAGACATTTTGGGAGGTGTTAAGCGAGTGTTTAGGGAATTATGAACCAAACAAGAAAATAATTGATACAACACTGTTGTATCAGTGTGAAGCATGGGCATTGAATGTTGCAGCACAGAGGCAGTAGAGATGTTGTGTTTGAGGGCAATATGTGGTGTGAATATTATGCATATATACAGTAATTGGGAATCTGGAGATTAGGAGGTGGAAGTTACCAAAGTATAATTCAGAGGGCTGAGAAAGATTTGTTGAGGTGCTCTGGACAATTAGAGGATGGAGAAAGATGAGAGGGCATATAAATCTGGAGTGGAGGGAACAAGGGGTAGGGGTTGTCCTAGTAAAGGTTGGATGAAGTAGATAAAGGAGAGTTTGAGTGCTAGGGGCTTGGACACCCAACACGATCACACCCTTGTGTGAGCAAGTTAGAGAAGAGAGAAGGTAATTGTTTTTTTTATTATTTGATGTGTTGATATTATTATTATAATCATGGGGAAGCGCTAAACCCGTAGGATTATACAGTGCCTGTGGGGGGGGAAGATGGAAGGTATTCAGGCTTAATTTAGGGAACTGGAGCACAGATCCAATTCCCTAGATCAAGAGCCCCTCACCAGCATCAAGGAACCTCCCTTGAGGGGATGTGATGACAGTGTTAGCAAGGTAACATCCATGAAGGGATTCAGGGAAACGAGTTAGTCAGACTTAGTCTTGACTCCTGGAGGTGGGAACTACAGTGTCTGCACTCTGAAGGAGGGGTGGGAATATTGAGGTTTGGAAGGTCATCTAAACTGTAATGTCAGCATACTTCTGGCAAGACAGTAATTAAATGAGTGACAGTGAACGAGTTTTCTTTGTCTGGTCCCCCTATTCCCCTCAAGGAAGGTTCCTTGATGTTGGTGAGGGGCTCTTGATCTAGGGAATTAGATCTGTGCTCCGGTTCCCTGAATTAAGCCTGAATACCTTCCACATTTCCCCCCGACAGGCGCTGCATAATCCTACGGGTTTAGCGCTCTCCCTTGATTATAACCATAATAATAATAATTGTGGAAACTTTTTTGAGTCACTCAAGTTCCACAGGGTAAGTGAGCCGTATGGAGCCTTAGACATACCACGGATAGGCCCTCGGAGTTTATGAACCCACACACCCAACCAAAACATACACACACATTCAAGTTGGCGGAGGTAACAATTGTGTACATTTTAATTGATAGATTTATTCTCCTAGGAAAGCCTAGGAAAGTTTGTACAGTTAGCAACTAATATTAGGATTATTGAGGCAACGTTAGATATTAATAATGTAGCTCTAGCACCCTAACATAGGTAGTTTTAAGGCCTGAATAGGCGAGCATTAGATTATGTTAGCTAACGAGAACTGGCAGCTCCACACTTGAATCTAAGCGGGAAAGAGCACCAGTTCCTTCTTCTTGACTTGGACATCGTGGTGTTAACAGGGTACTAAGAGCTAGAGCTCGGTCCCCCACGTGTCTTCAAAATACTACTTGCCTGGGAACCAAGAATCACAGAGGCTTCCCGACGTACTGTGGATTCGTCTCTGGCCCAGGCCCCCGCAGTAAGATAATATACTCTGCATTTCTCTTAGTATAGCTGGCCGGCGATATTCGGAGTAAGGTGGGGTTATTTGAGCTGTGGGTTATAAGCGGGCGAATGCCCACTATAAGGTAATAATTGTGGGCAATCCCCCTTAAGTATTAGTCTAGAAGCTAGTGTCACTTACTTCATATATTGCTTAAGGGATATCCTTTGAAACCAGGGAACTCTGAGGTGCAGGCAGGACACTAATTACCACTTAATTTGCAGATTATGACTCTTCCCTTCACATGGTGTTTGGAGGGGGTTATAGCTTAGGAGGATTAGGAGCCACATGTCCACTCCATCAAGTAAGTTAAACCCTTTCAGTATCGTGCATGTAGTAGGGAATTCTTTTTACTGCAGTCAGCTTGAAACTTGTCCCATAGCCAATTGTAAGTCTGAGAGAAGTGTCTCAGAGTATCGGTGTCAACAGTGCTTGCTCAGAGTGCAGCTTACAAGAAGGCAGTCCCAAGACAAGTTTCTACAATAATAATGGTCACCCTACCTTGGTGGGAGACAGCCAGAGTGTTAAAAAGAAAAATAATAAAGAGGGAGATAAGAAGAGTTGTACAACCTGAGTTGAGTTACCTTTGGAACATAACAATAGATAGCTTTGTGCCTTTCATCCAAGAGCAGGTTGTAGAGGTATTTGCGGGCACTCAGAAGCTTGGTGAACGACCTGACTTTACTGTTCTTCACATGGAAACACGCGAAGTGCAAAGCTGCCCGTCTGCTCCTCTGAACCTCATCCCAGTCAGCCCACCAGAAGTCTTCTGGGTCTTCTACAGGAACGTCACTCACCACAGCGAAGTCGAGACCACAAGACGGGCAGGAACCAACCGTGGGAGGAGATTGTGATGCGTGCTCTGTTAAGGAACTTATCACCTCAATGTTTCCTGTTTTAATATATACACTAAAATGTCAATGTTTGTGATGAAATTCTTATATGAAATGTTTTATAAACTAGAAAAGAAATAGTGATCTCTCTCTTAACTACAATGAGGGTTTTACAGATATTCCGGATTTGTTAAAGGGAATTTCAAGTTAAGTATGTCTAAATATACTGTGTTTTATTAGCTGGCTTTCTTGCTAGTTTAACTTAATATTTATTGCATGTATCATATTTTTTATACCAAACAGCGATGTATTTGAGCAAAAATTTCATTACCAATATCAAAAATGTACAAATAAATGTACATATTTCTTTACTGATTTCTACCAAGATAATAATAACCCTCAGAACATGTATAAATACCCTAATTCAATTGGTGTTGCACACTAGATATGAGGTGATCAGTCCCTCAGCCTTGAACACGTAACTTGGTGTGTTTAACTCGATAGATTCGTCAATAAAGAAACATAGCCAGGAGCTATGAATCGACCCCTGCAACCACAACTAGGTGAGTACATGTCGCTGTAATTTCTCTCCCTCTCTGCTACCCATTAAGATATAATTTTAAGACAGTAAGTTGGGTTAGATAAATATTTATTGATGTATATTTTGTCTCCGATATTTATTTTCATATTTTTTTTGTCTGTTAACTCGTTTTCCCCCCAAAACTGGCCTTTTTGCAGTTAATTAAAACGGGTATCCGAACTATTACGGGTGTTAATTACCATGAATCCAGATAAAAAGAAGGCGGTTAAGAGAGCGATCACTATTGTGTAGTAAAACTAGGGACTAGTTATATTAGTAAATATCATAAAGTAGTAACATGCTGACATGATAATGTGTAATTCCATTTTATATTATCATTATCACCTGTATTAATGATGCAGAGGCCTGGAGCTGTGCTTTATCAGTGACTAACAATCTCCCCGGGGTCAAGCTGAGATGATGACCAGTAGTCAAGGTCAGGTTAGGTAAGGTTCATCAGGAAACAGGACAAGTGTTTCCTGACATGGCTCTTATTCATATGATGACCCACAGCTGGAGCTTTTGGTCATCTGACCGAGGCCTTCCACTGGCTTACCGTTGCACCCCTTTAAAAATTAATTTGATTGACCTTGTATAGTAGTCAAGTTTCTACCATAAATCGTTCCTATAACTTTTGGTTCCATTTTGGGCTGAGTGGAATTCTAAATTGTATCAACAAAATGTTTTACAATAACTTCTATTTATTTATCCTGAATGAAGCATTTACTTTTATGGATACCTTTAAATATAAATATTTATTAGCTAGGTTTGATCCGAGAAAGATCAGATCAAATTAAAGTGTCTCCCATTCTCCAAGCACTGCATGACCTTTACGGGTTTATCACTTCGTCACGATTGTAACAGAGTTGAATATTTGATTGATTTAACTTTAAACTGAAGGCCAAGATTCAGTCGTAATGATAAGATGAATATAATAGTTCAAGACAGAGACAAAAGCTGCTGGGTAAGGAGGATTTGCAGGGATGTGACCTTTACTATTAGGTGACCTGGAGTAATAGGATGCCTACCATCCTTGTAGCATGGAAGGCACTGAAATAACCTAATACATGGGTTGGTTGCAGTGAGCTGCCCTAAATACAATACTAATTCATCCGGTGTTATTTAGTATCCTTTAAGTGGTTGCCCGATAGGTTTTTCTCCCACCAAGGTTTTTATTAAGAACGCGGTAATTTGTTAATGCCTCATTCGATCGGCTTCAAACCTTCAACGCCGATAACGTGAAAATGCAGCTTCTGAGTGCTTCATACTTAGTGCTGGTATATTTTGGGATATTGGTCTCAGTGCGATAACTACAGAATGCTTCTTCCTATTAATTCAAATTGGTTTTGGGCTGTGTAGGTGCCAATTTTAAATTTTTATTAAATAAATTGGGATATAAGTTTCCATGTGATAATTTGTGAATGCGTCTTCTGATGACGTTCAAATCTTCAATGTTAATTTTTAACTGTTAGAAACTAGCGCAGCACACTATACTAGGTTAGGTTAGGTAAGGTTTGTCAGGAAACAAGACTAGTGTTTCCTGACCCGAGTCTTAGTTATATAATGACCCGCAGCTGGAGCTTTTAGTCATCTGACCGAGGCCTTCAGCTGGCTTACCGGTCTGCCCCTTTAAAAATAATGGTGATTATAACCATTTTATATATACTCTATACTATTCCTATTGTTGCATTGAAGTTGAGGGTTCAAAGCTTAGGGTTAGTTTTAGTTTAATATCTTTATTATGCACCCCATACCCATCCTGTGGGCGGGGAAACTAGTCTTCACGTGGAAGCAGGGGTGCAGAGCCTCAAATTGATTTTAAACTAGGTTTCAGTTCGGTGACCTTCAGATCCCTAGATATATTTCTGGCGAGGAAGCGTTCCACCCTATAAGGTTGTCTGATTACAACTTATATCCCACCGTCAACAATTATAAGCATCTGGTTTTAACTGCCTATACGACTATAATGTCTCCACTGCTTCAAGTTTTTTTCTTCCCTTATCGCTGATTTGGTTATTAGCAGTTAAGTTTGCCTAATCTAGAATAACTAATATTTAATTCTGGTTTCTGCTTAGATCGTACAGAAAATAGCGCACATAAACTCTTTAGAAAAATATATGGTGTATTCTGAGGATAAGCTGAACATATAATTCAAAGAACAGGCGCGTCAGTTATCATGATCTCTTGGGATTTTGTTTTAAATTGCTGAAGCATTTCATAAAATAAAAAGGTGTGGGTATTCACCTCGTAGTCACTGTGCCGCGAGGTATCTACTACCCAGAAACAAAAATCATTATCTCCAATATGACCAACTTTTGGTTAGATGACGTCAAGTGGAAACATTATTCTGAACCCTGGTCCAGAAATTGACAGGCCCAGCGGTTCGAGTCTCCTGTTCATCTTTTTGTTTATTCATTGACAGTCGTTTATTACGACTATCTGAGTTCACTATTCAACTTTGGGTCATGAGACCGAGGACTTCAACTGGCTTACCGGCCCATCCAGTGAAAGATAATTTGCCACATCTTAGGATATTTATAGAAACAAAGCGAGGAGAAAAGTTGCAGATTCGATACGGAGGTCACTGCAGACTGGACATGCGAGCCAGGACATGTGGAGCTAGTGAGACCATGTGGAGCTAGTGAGACCATGTGGAGCTAGTGAGACCATGTGGAGCTAGTGAGACCATGTGGAGCTAGTGAGACCCTTTCGTGAAGTTTCAGGTTTCTACGTCGGGGGCGACATAAGTTAGTTTGATAGTTATATTATGCGCCCCAAACTCATCCTGTAAATGGTAGTCAGAACATTAGAGGCACACAATGGGTCCAGGGTCTGGACCCCACCATTCTGTTAGCTAGGAAAGTTATAGTAGTAATAAACTGATTGCCTCGAGACCCTGGCCCATGGCCGGGCTCAGAGAGTAGATAAACTCTCGAAACTCTTCAAAGGTATATCAAAGGAGATACAGGTTTGTTGGACAACACCACTACTCATCCTGCGAGTGAACATATCGCTATAATAGCTAGTACATTCAGCCCAAATAGATGGCACGCCACTGGCGATATCAGTGGATAGAAAATAATGATATAAATTGGAGGATGAGAAGGTGGGGGTTGGGTATCTTATTATATGCTATACCACGAAAGCCAGATTCAGTGGTGGGGGAATGTCTTGCCAAGATATCTTGTGAGGTCGATGGATCTGGGGGTCAGGAACGGGGGAAAGGGGACTTGGGGTAGGTTATCAGGAGGTCAAGAGAGGCGAGTCACGGGGTGGCGAAGGACATATTTAGTGGAGTTAAGCTATGTTGAATTTTCGCTAATAAATAAGTAAAAAAATAATAAGTTTTAACCTATGCAAAAAGCCGATAATCCCAGGTCACATCACCCAAGTCTCATTACTGTAGGGCGAACAATACTAAATTTATGACGTTAGACATGAACTTAAACATAAATCTTACTTTCAACAAACCCGTACACACAAATTTATATCCCGGTTGTAAATCACATTAAGATTCTACTAAATATGAGGAAAAAGGAAAATTATTGGTATAAGTTTGTGCTAACTAGTAATTTTTGAGCCGAAATTTATTATAATGTCGATATATTGACGACCTTTGCCTGGGACTTAAACGACATGAGCAAGAAAATCACATATTCGCACGAGTCTTTTAATTATTATTGTTACTGTATTCAGGGGAAGTCCTAAACCCGTAGAGGTCATACAGCGCCTGAGAAATGGAAGGTAATCAGATCTGACTTACTGACTTACTTACTAAGAAAGGGAAAGGTTGTTCCTGGTTCTTGGATCAAGAGCTCTTCACAGAGATCAAGGCACCTCCACTGAAAAGGATTTCTAATCCGTATTGCTGTATTTGACCTCATTACATACGTTTTTGTGCACCTTGGCTGTTGATATCGTATACAGTAACCCTTTCAGGCAGTGAAATTCAACAGGAAAATTATTTAAAGTAAATTTAACATATGTAGGCCAAAACAATCAACGCTATTGCCGCCTGGATTCGAACCTACGCATATCCTGACATTTATAAAGCAGCTAAAGAGCGGTGAGTAGACCGACTCAGTCAAGAGCTCCATAATGATTAATGAATTAACACACATCATTATAATACCACTTAACTTCCCCAGAATGGCTCAAAGCTATAGGATGATTATCTTGCATGAATATGTCTTGATTGAGATTCGTTGACCTGTCGAAATATATTAGCAGCTTGAAAGCATAGCAAGCGGGCGTTCGAAGCTAAATTCATATCCACACTTGCAATTGGACATTAAACTGCGACAAAGGTCTGTATATTAAACATGCTATATATAGGTTAAGAGATACATCTCATGGTAAAAACATAACAGGAATTTACCTCTCAGTATTGATTCTAGCATGATATAGTTTACGTGAAGGTAAGGAGATTCTTACCTGTAGGTAGTGGGTGGTAGCGGACGGTGGTGGTATCAATGAGCAGGAGATAGCATATAAGGGAGGGCAACGCTAGCACCGCCAGGATCAGCCTCAGTGAAACCTCTCGCACCATCACCCTCGCACTACCACCACTGACACCTGATCCTCAAAGATGATACCCAAGCTTCTATTGATGATGCCGTTGATGCTACTGCTCCTGTCGATGCCACTTTTATTCTTGATGTCCCTGCTGAGTTCGCTGGCTTCTGCTTTTTCGATAGTTCTTGTTCTGCTAGTATTGCTCTTGGGTCTACTGCTGCATGTACTGTGTACTTCCAATTACACTCTTGGCACTAAAGATGAACTACAAGGACATGTGATGCAGCACAGTACTTTTAGTAATTTTGTAATAATAGCTGGGATCTTGCTGACCAGCTATTGCCAAAAACCAATTAACAAAAATAGTGAAGTGAACGTAAAAGAATTTAAACTACGACTGGAAATGAATATCATGCAAAAAATGATAAGTAAACATGCAGCAATAGGTACTAAAATAACGGTATATAATGAATACTAGAACAAAAATAGGAACAAGGGTACTAAATGCAGAGTGAGCATGTGAATGATCTCACAGAACATTAACACATAAAACACCTAACAGAATGTGTGAAAATCTTAAACATTAAAGATTTTAAATTGTATACTTTGTGTTAGGACGGGTAAGGAAGGGAGCGTTATGAGCAAACAATGAATCTTGGGTCGCCATGGGAAGGATTTCGATATGTGTGTGTTTGTGATGGAAGCCCTCTCAGAATTATCCCTTTGACTTGATTGTCTAGGTTAAGACTGTCAAAGAGTGTAGTGATTGAGAAAGATGTTGAGTGAGTTTGTAAAATATGTAACTAATGAGTGCAAGGACGGCTGGCAAGACTAGGTGAAAACCTTAATGTTACAAGGTGAAAGAAAGGAGCAAAGAGTGCGAGTAGGGAGAGGGTACACACACAAGAAAGATCAACAAACATCAACTGCAGGAGCAGGCTGTGTCCATATGATGACGTAGACGCGGCCAGTGGTAATAGTGAGCTGAAGGCACCATCACACCGTGCTGTTCCTAGCCTACCACTGATTCTTCCACTTCCAAGCCTGATAATGGCTTCGCCACCTCCAAGCCTAGAGATGGCTTAGATACTTCCAAGTAGAGCTCTTCCTCAGGCATGTCCTAACGTACCCTTAGTTCACGCTCTTGTTTCCTTATTGATTGGGACACTTTTTTCAATATATACTTAGGCACTGGAGCGGTCACGTCAATGACCAATTTTAGGTACTTTCTAGTTTACCTCAGATTTCCTTGAATCACTTGTCTGAAATACAATCCTTACTTGCTTAATTAGGTCTTTCCATCTTAGCTTAGTAAGGGGATTTCTTAACTTGATGATCAGACATCTGCTACATTAAATATTTTTTGACCTTTTACTTGCAGTCTTTTGTCATACATATATTTTTGCTTTCTTGGTTAATTTTGTCATTTAGAACGTAATAAAGAAAAATATAAAGCTTTCCATTTCTTACTCGACCATGCAAATTTTCTTTGAAATCTCCATTTATATACTTAAATCAGATAAAATCGAGCCTCTGCACTTTTTATTTCCTCTGCACAAACTGTTATTGTCTTCACGCAACTCTTGATCTTTTCTTCCTAACCGGTTCACTCTTTATTCCCGATTTCTCACTCTTAGTTTTAAGAAAATTTGAGTATGGTCAAAACACTCTCATGTCTCATCCGCACCGGGGAAGATGTCCCTTTGGTACAGGGCTGTGGTAAAGGAAGAAATTAATACAGTATTGATTATATATATATATATGTAAACCAGCGTAATAAGCACTAATCAGTGGCACAAACAAATCCACAAGAAAATAAAATGAGAAACAATTTTTTTTAGTTTTGTATACTGTGGCTTACAACTGAGGCCCACTTTAGTAGTGTGCTGAAGAAATGAAGACAGTGACGAGATCGCCACTAAATTGCAGTATATTGCCTGATGAATGCAATATACTGCATAAGGTGGCTTTTATACCAATAATTATTGTTTTTTTCCTCTGGCTGCGGAGGCAATGATGTACAAAACGTTTGTACATCATTCCTTGAAACAGAAAGAATATATTTTTAAACCAGAAACAAATGACAATTACTACTGAAAAAAACTGTTGGACACATTACGCAATAAAACCTTGCACATGTCTCCCAGACGATTAAGACACTAGGTATAAATAACATCAATAATAATAATTTTTAACACCGGCAGTCTCCCACCGAGGTAGGGGGATCCGAAAAAAAGAAACACTTTCACCATCACTCACGCTATCATCGTTTTGCCAGGGGCACGCCGATACCACATCTCAGATGCCCCTCCAGACTGCAATATCCCCACCTCTCCCTCAGAGTACAGGCACTGTATCTCCCACCTCCAGGACTCAAGTCCGGCTAACCGGTTTTCCTGAATTCCTTCATAAATATTACCCTGCTCACACTCCAACAGCGCGTCAAATCATAAACACCACTTGCCTCCACTCACTCCTATCTAACACGGCCACACACGCCTGTTGGATGCCTAAGCCCGTTGTTTAGACATCCAAGAGCTAAGACGGTGGAGTGGAAAGAAAAGTGTGGGTAATCAGGCTTCATCTGAGGAAGAGGAGGATAATTTCCAATTCTTTGGATGAAAAGCCTTCGCCTTCACCAAAGCACTCTAGTAAAAGATTTATTTGTGAAGTGTTCCAGCCATTGTATTGTGATTTTGTATTACCGATTTTCGTTATTTAGCTTAGTTTGGGTTAGGTTAGATTTAATTAGGTTATATTGTCCTCAATCAATAAAAAATAATGAATGGTAACACATTACAACGGCGATAAATTAAATAACACAATAAGAGCGATAAAAACTCTGGAGGTGCGAACAGAAAACGGGGGACACATTCAGCGTGTTTATTAGTCAACCTTTTGATTGTCTTAGCAACAGTAAAATACTGTTATTGAAAGGCTGGGCGAGTTTTCTGAACCGTCTGGCGACCTTGTGACTGCCTTAATATTCAGCCAGTAGATATAGTATATTTCTAACCGCTCAAAAAACAAATAACAGTCCAGTGAGAGAGAGTATGCTTGTGTGAGATCATTTAAGTGTGTCTAGGCTAATAAATAAGGCAGATAAATAAAATAAAATTACGGACCATAAGGTTACAATTTGGGATATACAGGAATGTGGAGGATAATATAGGACTCTGCGTATGATCCTTGTTTGATCCTAGTGGAGCGAGTAGGATCACGCAGGATTTGGTGACTGGGGTTCTTCCTGGCTAGGCACTGCTCTCCTCGCTGCAGGAGATCGATGACTCCAATAAAAAGGCATGCAGTCAAGAGCTCGCTGTTGTTTCACTGCTTGTGGTGGTAGTTGTAGTTGTGATTGTCATTTGTGGCGGGTGTAGTAGTAGTTGTGGTATCCTCAAGAGAGGTGAGGTACCACAACTACTACTACTACCGCTGAGAAAGGGTAGTTGTGGTGATTGCCGGGAATGGTGACTATTAGTGGTGGCTTTGGAAGTGCTGGTTGTGGTAGTTGCCGGTGGCAGTGGTGTTCGCAGCACTGTAAATTGTTAGCAAAATCACCTGGCATGTCTTAATTATCTGATGAGTCCTTGACTCAGTCATATAGTTTCCGTCTAATTTTCAAATTCAAATTCAAACTCATTATTTTTTAAAATATTAAACAAAAATATAGTTTTTTGGAAAGTCCATAGTGGCAGTGACAGCTGTGGTGATGAGAGGTAGTTGTAGTACTGGTGGTTAAATGCGGTATAGTAGTTGTGGTATTGGTGGTAGAGTGCGGTATGGTGGTTGTGGTACTGGACAAATTAGAAGTTGTTGGTTATATAAGTGGCGACCGGCGGTGGTAACTCTAGTAGTGTTCATAGTGGTAATATGTTATGTGCAATCTGTTCACAAAGCTTACCTCCGTATATAACATAGCCTAGCCCATTCACTGAACACCATATAATTGTATATTACACCTACTTTTCTAAAACGGTAATACTTTCTGAAGAACGAGCTAGACCTATAACACGGGGGGTAGTCGTGAGGGTTTACCTATAAAAGCGAGTAGTTTTTGCAAGTTAGGGAGCACCTGTAAATATTTCCTGAAATACGGAAGTCAAATCTATTGTCACCATCATAGTACACTGGTAGTCAGGATTAGCACAGGTTGATATTATATATATATATATATATATATATATATATATATATATATATATATATATATATATATATATATATATATATATATATATTAGATAATCTAAAATCTGACGTCAAGGTGAGGAGACGTGCAAGAAAATCATGTTTCTTGTGGAAGCTTGCCCATAATAACACAGTTTTCATGTCTGGCATCGACCTCTTGCTGCTGCTGCTGCTGCTTCAGCTCTTACTGGTTGTGCTGTTCTTTTTACTACTGCTATTGTTGTTACTGATTTTGCTGCTGTGACTACTGCTGCTATTGTTGCTAATTCTACTGACAGTTTTGCTGCTGTGGCTGCTTCCGTTGCTGATGTTACTGCTGCTAACGGTGGTGCTGTTACTGCTGCTGAAGGTGGTGCTGTTACTGCTGCTGACGGTGGTGCTGTTACTGTTGCTGACGGTGGTGCTGTTACTGCTGCTGACGGTGGTGCTGTTACTGCTGCTGACTGTGGTGCTGTTACTGCTGCTGACTGTGGTGCTGTTACTGCTGCTGACGGTGGTGCTGTTGATAATGCCTTCTATGTTGTTGCTGTTGCAGTTGCTGGTGCTACTACTGCCGTTGTTGCTACTGACGGTGTTGCTACTGACGGTGTTGCTACTGACGGTGTTGCTACTGACGGTGTTGCTACTGACGGTGTTGCTACTGACGGTGTTACTACTGACGGTGTTGCTACTGACGGTGTTGCTACTGACGGTGTTACTACTGACGGTGTTACTACTGACGGTGTTGCTACTGGTGACGACGTGTTGCTACTGACGGTGTTGCTACTGACGGTGTTACTACTGACGGTGTTCTACTGACGGTGTTGCTACTGACGGTGTTGCTACTGACGGTGTTGCTACTGACGGTGTTACACTTTTACTGACGGTGTTACTACTGACGGTGTTGCTACTGACGGTGTTGCTACTGACGGTGTTGCTACTGACGGTGTTACTACTGACGGTGTTACTACTGACGGTGTTGCTACTGACGGTGTTGCTACTGACGGTGTTGCTACTGACGGTGTTGCTACTGACGGTGTTGCTACTGACGGTGTTACTACTGACGGTGTTACTACTGACGGTGTTACTACTGACGGTGTTACTACTGACGGTGTTGCTACTGACGGTGTTGCTACTGACGGTGTTGCTACTGACGGTGTTTCTACTGACGGTGTTACTACTGACGGTGTTACTACTGACGGTGTTGCTACTGACGGTGTTGCTACTGACGGTGTTGCTACTGACGGTGTTGCTACTGACGTTGTTACTACTGACGGTGTTACTACTGACGGTGTTGCTACTGACGGTGTTGCTACTGACGGTGTTGCTACTGACGGTGTTACTACTGACGGTGTTACTACTGACGGTGTTGCTACTGACGGTGTTGCTACTGACGGTGTTGCTACTGACGGTGTTGCTACTGACGGTGTTGCTACTGACGGTGTTACTACTGACGGTGTTACTACTGACGGTGTTACTACTGACGGTGTTACTACTGACGGTGTTGCTACTGACGGTGTTGCTACTGACGGTGTTGCTACTGACGGTGTTTCTACTGACGGTGTTACTACTGACGGTGTTGCTACTGACGGTGTTGCTACTGACGGTGTTGCTACTGACGGTGTTGCTACTGACGGTGTTGCTACTGACGGTGTTGCTACTGACGGTGTTGCTACTGACGGTGTTACTACTGACGGTGTTGCTACTGACGGTGTTGCTACTGACGGTGTTGCTACTGACGGTGTTACTACTGACGGTGTCGCTACTGACGGTGTTGCTACTGCTGTTGTTGTCCAGGCGTACAAGGGCGCCCAAATCACAACCAGGAATATACAATGTTATCGTTTATCGACTTCCTCCTAGTCACTTACGTCATCTACTCGCGTCACCACATCTGCTCATTAACTTAGACCAAAACTGAAGACAAACACACAGTTGTAACACAACGATCCTTTATTGGAACAACGTTTCGCTCTGTGTAGTTTTATCACATAAAACTTTTTACATAAAGATTTATCAGATGACTCAGTAAAGCGTCCCAATAAAGGTTTTGCTTTGGTCATGACCAAAGCTGCCACCATCACCAGTGAATCTCTGTCACTCCTAAGTAAATAAATGGTTATAAGTGGCCATAATTTTTTAAAGGGGTGGACCGGTAAGCCAGCGGAAGGCCTCGGTCAGATGATCAAAAACTCCAACGGCGGGTCATCATCTGACTGAGACCCGCGTCAGGAAACACTTGTCCTGTTTCCTGACAAACCTAACCCAACCTCTGTCACTCCTACCACCATGACCTTCAAGGGAAGAGTAGAAATCCTGTCACCACAATCATTCCTATCTCCATACAACACGAGGAGGAGACGAGAGAAGATTGTATTACACACTGTACACATACACTAGGCGGGGGCCAGGTGTCAGTAGTGTACTGAACCTCCTATGTATTATACTTGTGTAGTATATCATAGTACCAGCTATATTATAGTTAGGCTCCCTTTCAACCCGTGACGTCACAGTTTGAAAGGGAGCCTAACTATAATATAGCTGGTACTATGATATACATGTACTACACAAGTATAATACATAGGAGGTTCAGTACACTACTGACACAGGAACTGTGAATCGACCCCTGAAACCAGGAAAAAGTGAGTACACTCTGTATACCAAATAACCGTCAAGACGCAACTTGTAACTATATGCAAGGTATATACACCGAGAGCTGTAAGTCTCTAGGTGAGTATATATTGAAAGTTTACTTTAATCCCTAGTTTAGGAATTATTGAGTGGTGGTGAACAGATTAAACGAAGTATTTACGAGCCTCGTTTAGTAGATAAGCTTTAAACCCAATTCGCCAACCTGTAGTCATAAAACACACAAGCAATACGGGATCATTTATTATCAAATCTTAAATAAGATTTGATAAACTTTGGTATTCAAGAAAAAAATATATATTATGTAGGTATTTATACTCTGCTTGTATGTCTTTAAATTGTGTCAACATTTTGCATCAACTGTACCCAAGACCCAATTTTACAACCAAAACACAATTTGGGATAAAACTTTAAACGTTTTAGCCCGTCCAAGACCATTGATAAGTTGTGGGTTGATGATGGTCCAATATTTGACCGAAACGTTGTCTAGAATATTTTCTCCAAATTCTAAGTTGGTTGTGAATTGTCCCGGCCACGTTACTGTTACTTTCAATCCTCGTAAATGCGGTACTTACTTCTGGACTCGATATCACCAAAAATATAAGTCATATATATCACTGTTATCATCGCTATTAACACATGTACCCCACTGTCACCACTACAATGACCTTTAACACCACTACAGTGTCCCTCTATCACCACCATAATAACCATTAACATCACCACACACTGACACCACCACCACCACCACAAGCACTACTACCATCACCACAGTATCCACTACCACCACTTCAATAACCACCACCACCACATTAATAATCACCACCACCATAAGTACCAAAATAACCCTCAGCACCAATCTCTCATACCATCACAAAACCACTACAACCACCACATTAACCACTACCAAAATTACTATCACCACAATAACCATCACTACTTCAAAACAACAACCAACACAATAACAACTACCAACAATATACACTAGAATGATGATGTCTTTGGCGTGGGGGTTAAATTAGTGATTCACCTGTGAGGATGTCAATGACGTCAAGTGTGGGGATGTCAGTGCCGTCAAGTGTGGGGATGTCAGTGCCGTCAAGTGTGGGGATGTCAGTGCCGTCAAGTGTGGGGATGTCAGTGCCGTCAAGTGTGGGGATGTCAGTGACGTCAAGTGTAAGGATGTCAATGACGTCAAGTGTGGGGAGGTCAGCGCCGTCAAGTGTGGGGATGTCAGTGCCGTCAAGTGTGAGGATGTCAGTGACGTCAAGTGTGGGGATGTCAGTGCCGTCAAGTGTGGGGATGTCAGTGCCGTCAAGTGTGGGGATGTCAGTGCCGTCAAGTGTGGGGATGTCAGTGCCGTCAAGTGTTGGGATGTCAGTGCCGTCAAGTGTTGGGAGGTCAGTGCCGTCAAGTGTGGGGATGTCAGTGACGTCAAGTGTGAGGATGTCAGTGCCGTCAAGTGTGGGGATGTCAGTGCCGTCAAGTGTGGGGATGTCAGTGCCGTCAAGTGTGGGGATGTCAGTGCCGTCAAGTGTGGGGATGTCAGTGCCGTCAAGTGTGGGGATGTCAGTGCCATCAAGTGTGGGGATGTCAGTGCCGTCAAGTGTGGGGATATCAGTGACGTCAAGTGTGGGGATATCAGTGACGTCACGAGTGAAGGCAGAAAGCAGCCATTATCAACAACTATGTAATAACAGAAGTGACCTGACATTGTCCGGAAAATACGTCAATAAACCATGAGATCAATAAACCATGAAATCAATAAACCATGAAATCAATAAACAATGAAATCAATAAACCATGAAATCAATAAACAATGAAATCAATAAACCATGAAATCAATAAACAATGAAATCAATAAACCATGAAATCAATAAACCATGAAATCGTCAGAAATAAAACCAAAATATATATAAATATGAATAAAAATTAGGGATTTTTGGTGGCTGACGCTTATTTTCGTTTTAGCATCAGTGAGAGTTTGTGTTAGTTGTAGTGTTCTGTTTGTTTTGTGTTGGTTGTTGTGTTGATTGTTGTGTTGATTGTTGCGTGTTGATTGTTGTGTTGATTGTTGCGTGTTGATTGTTGTGTTGATTGTTGCGTGTTGATTGTTGTGTTGATTGTCGTGTGTTAATCATTGTGTTAGTTGTTATGTGTTGATTGTTATGCGTTAATTGTCGTGTGTTGATTGTTATGTGTTGATATTGTCGTGTGTTGATTATTGTGGTGTTGTTTGTTGATTATGTGTTGATTGTTGTGTGTTGGTTCTGTGTTTTGTTGATCATTGTGTTGTGTACTTGTTGTTGTGTGTTGGGTGCTATGTGTTAGTTGCTATGTGTTGACTGTTGTGTGTTGATCGTTTTGTGTTGATTAGTTGTTGTGTTGATTGTTGTGTGTTGGTTTTGTGTTGTTTGTGTGTTGGTCGTTATGTTGATCGTTGTATGTAAGTTGTTGTGTTGATTGTTGTGTGTTGGTTGTTTGTGTGTGGGTTTTGTGTTGTTTGCTGTGTTGATCGTTGTGTGTTGGTTGTTGTGTTGATTGCTGTGTTGATCGTTGTGTGTTGGTTGTTGTGTTGATTGCTGTGTTGATCGTTGTGTGTTGATTGTTGTGTTGATCATTGTGTGGTGTTAGTTGTATTTATTGTTGTGTGTTGGTTGTTTTGTGTTGGTTGTTGGGTGTTGTGTTGGTTGTTGTGTTGATCGTTGTGTTGATCGTTGTGTGTTGGTTGTCGTGTGTTGATTGTTGTGTTGATCATTGTATGGTGATAGTTGTATTGATTGTTGTGTGTTGGTTGTTGGGTGTTGTGTTGGTTGTTGTGTGTTGATTGTTGTGTTGATCATTGTGTGGTGATAGTTGTATTGATTGTTGTTAATTGTTGCGTTGGTTGTTGTGTGTTGATTGTTGTGTTGATCATTGTGTGGTGATAGTTGTATTGATTGTTGTGTTGATCATTGTGTGGTGATAGTTGTATTGATTGTTGTGTTGATCATTGTGTGGTGATAGTTGTATTGATTGTTGTGTTGATCATTGTGTGGTGATAGTTGTATTGATTGTTGTGTTGATCATTGTGTGGTGATAGTTGTATTGATTGTTGTGTTGATCATTGTGTGGTGATAGTTGTATTGATTGTTGTTAATTGTTGTGTTGGTTGTTGTGTGTTGATCATTAGGCATTGTGAGTTGAAACATAGACATACACACACGATAGAGCCAGGAGAGGCGAGGCCAGGAGCTGAGACTCGACCCTTGCAAGCACAATTAGGCGAGTACACACAAGACAATGAAATAACCTGGACGAGGCAGTGGTAAGGGGTGAACTCAGTACAGAGCTTCAAGAGTAGATTTGATAAGGCACAAGCTTGTATAAAAGTTGGTAGGATTACCGACAATATGTAAAGTAAAAGGACAAAAGTGCAACTAATGTGACATTTTATTGTGGCAACGTAACGGCTTGTTAAAGCTCCTCTAGAGCGAAACATTGCCACAATAAGTTTCGACCCCTGCAAACACACCTCGGTGAGCACACAAACAGACGGGGAGGATAGAGATAGATGGATAGAGATAGATAGATAGAGAGAGAGAGAGAGAGAGAGAGAGAGAGAGAGAGAGAGAGAGAGAGAGAGAGAGAGAGAGAGAGAGAGAGAGAGAGGAGGAGGCTAGTATGATCTCAAGGTTCCCTTCATCCAAATTCATGGACAACTATAGACAACTATTAAACCACAAGACGGGCAGTCATTTAGCAGTTTCATTATAGATTAAGAATACCCTCCCTTCAGCGATCACTCTACGACGGACCATGTTCCCATCACAAACCATATACTCAATAGGTTAATATATTTAAGTTAAATAAATGGTAAATGTTGCAATGCCTAGTCACGAAAACCCAGATTAAATAACACCGAAAAAGGTGGAGATTAATCTGGCATCATATTATTATTATAATCAAATAGAAGCGCTAAACCACAGGGGTTATACAGCGCTATCTGGCATCATAACATCTTAGAGATTCACTCACCACGTTAACCGGCGTAGATCAACGCTAATATTACGCCAATATCACTTATTACATTGTCACACATATATACATATGCCACTGACTAATTTTCATTACAGATGAGAAGTACAGTACAGTTTTCAGCTCAGACATTTAAATGCTGCTGCACTTTGATTTTATATCATTCACTGCCCGTCCAGAAAACTATCTGAAAAAATAAAAATGGTTATCACTGATGAGCATTTCAAAAAGTGTATGCGATAACGCGGTAGCAGGAGGAGCGAGAGACGTATACCTCCCCCTTTGAGGCTCTCAGAGGCACTAACTGACTCCAGTCTGGCCCTGCTGCTCACCTATACCAGTTACCACATCAACATTTCCACTGATTTATCCTCGCCTTAATAATCATTGTGGCGCAATATCAAAGACACACTCAAATCCTTAAACGAATTCCTAATTATTATGTGTCGTGCTTTTCTATATAAAATGCTAGGGTTCTGTAATAAAAAGTGTTTTATTTAAGACTGGCTGGCATCTGAGATGCAGCAATGCTGGGTCTCGAAGCTGCAGTTGTTGACGCAGAATTTCTATATTTTACTCCACACTGAAATTTCTGGCATAAATATATATATTGGCAGGGCAGGCAACACAAGGTGGAGCCGCCAGGGGTACAGGGAGCCCTGGACCTCTGCCAGGGAGCATCCTAGTTCAGCTGCCTCATTGTTTAATAAAGCTTTTTTGGGAGACATAAAGGAATCTCATCTATTGTGAGGATAAACCAAAAAAACTATTACTCTGAGGGGTGTCACCCTCAGTGACCGGTCAAGGCCCGACACTGGCGGTCTGCTCCTCATGCTCTTCATTTGCTATGCTCCTGACGTAGAATTATGCTACACGCTGAAGGAATATCTTGAATTCGCTGAGCTCCAGACGCGACCCACATTGATCCCTTCAAACCCCTTGTGTTACGTGGTCCACACACTGCTGTATGCTCCTCACACACTGCTGTATGCTCCACACACACTGCTGTATGCTCCACACACACTGCTGTATGCTCCACACACACTGCTGTATGCTCCACACACACTGCTGTATGCTCCACACACACTGCTGTATGCTCCACACACACTGCTGTATGCTCCACACACACTGCTGTATGCTCCACACACACTGCTGTATGCTCCACACACACTGCTGTATGCTCCACACACACTGCTGTGTCCACACCACTGTATGCTCCACACACTGCTGTATGCTCCACACACACTGCTGTATGCTCCACACACACTGCTGTATGCTCACACACACTGCTGTATGCTCCACACACACTGCATGCTAACATGCTGCCACACACCGCTGTATGCTCCACACACTGCTGTATGCTCCACACACACTGCTGTATGCTCACACACACTGCTGTATGCTCCACACACACTGCTGTATGCTCCACACACACTGCTGTATGCTCCCCACACACTGCTGTATGCTCCACACACACTGCTGTATGCTCCACACACACACTGCTGTATGCCACACACACTGCTGTATGCTCCACACACACTGCTGTATGCTCCACACACACTGCTGTATGCTCCACTGCATCCACACACACTGCTGTTGCTCACACACACTGCTGTATGCTCCACACACACTGCTGTATGCTCCACACACACTGCTGTATGCTCCACACACACTGCTGTATGCTCCACACACACTGCTGTATGCTCCACACACACTGCTGTATGCTCCACACACACTGCTGTATGCTCCACACACACTGCTGTGCTCAACACTGCGTATCCACACACACTGCTGTATGCTCCACACACACTGCTGTATGCTCCCACACACTGCTGTATGCTCCACACACACTGCTGTATGCTCCACACACACTGCTGTATGCTCCACACACACTGCTGTATGCTCCACACACACTGCTGTATGCTCCACACACACTGACTGTAACACATGCTTGCTCACACACACTGCTGTATGCTCCACACACACTGCTGTATGCTCCACACACTGCTGTATGCTCCACACACACTGCTGTATGCTCCACACACACTGCTGTATGCTCCACACACACTGCTGTATGCTCACACAAAACACTGCTGTTGCTCCACACACTGATCTCCACACACACTGCTGTATGCTCCACACACACTGCTGTATGCTCCACACACACTGCTGTATGCTCCACACACACTGCTGTATGCTCCACACACACTGCTGTATGCCCACACACACTGCTGTATGCTCCACACACTGCTGTATGCTCCACACACACTGCTGTATGCTCCACACACACTGCTGTATGCTCCACACACACTGCTGTATGCTCCACACACACTGCTGTATGCTCCACACACACTGCTGTATGCTCCACACACTGCTGTATGCTCCACACACACTGCTGTATGCTCCACAACACTGCTGTATGCTCCACACACACTGCTGTATGCTCCACACACACTGCTGTATGCTCCACACACACTGCTGTATGCTCACCACACACACTGCTGATTGCTCCACACACACTGCTGTATGCTCCACACACACTGCTGTATGCTCCACACACACTGCTGTATGCTCCACACACACTGCTGTATGCTCCACACACACTGCTGTATGCTCCACACACACTGCTGTATGCTCCACACACACTGCTGTATGCTCCACACACACTGCTGTATGCTCCACACACACTGCTGTATGCTCCACACACACTGCTCGCTATGCTCCACACACACTGCTGTATGCTCCACACACACTGCTGTATGCTCCACACCACACTGCTGTATGCTCCACACACACTGCTGTATGCTCCACACACACTGCTGTATGCTCCACCACACTGCTGTTCCACACACTGCTGTATGCTCCACACACACTGCTGTATGCTCCACACACACTGCTGTATGCTCCACACACACACTGCTGTATGCTCCACACACACACTGCTGTATGCTCCACACACACTGCTGTATGCTCCACACACACTGCTGTCAATGCATCCACACACACTGCTGTATGCTCCACACACACTGCTGTACGCTCCACACACACACTGCTGTATGCTCCACACACACTGCTGTATGCTCCACACACACTGCTGTATGCTCCACACACACTGCTGTATGCTCCACACACACTGCTGTATGCTCCACACACACTGCTGTATGCTCCACACACACTGCTGTATGTCCACACACTGCTGTATGCTCCACACACACTGCTGTATGCTCACACAACACTGCTGTATGCTCCACACACACCACTGCTGTAGCTCCACACACACTGCTGTATGCTCCACACACACACTGCGTAGCTCCACACCACTGCTGTATGCTCCACACACACTGCTGTAGCTCCACACACACTGCTGTATGCTCCACACACACTGCTGTATGCTCCACACACACACTGCTGTATGCTCCACACACACTGCTGTATGCTCCACACACACTGCTGTATGCTCCACACACTGCTGATGCTCCACACACTGCGAGCTCCACACACATGCTGTCATGCTCCACACACACACTGCTGTATGCTCCACACACACAACTGCTGTATGCTCCACACACACTGCTGTATGCTCCACACACACTGCTGTATGCTCCACACACACTGCTGTATGCTCCACACACACTGCTGTATGCTTCACACACACTACTGTACGCTCCACACACACACTGCTGTACGCTCCACACACACACTGCTGTACGCTCCACACACTGATGTATGCTCCACACACACTGCTGTACGCTCCACACACACTGATGTATGCTCCAGACTGCTGTATGCTCCACACTGCTGTATGCTCCACACTGCTGTATGCTCCACACTGCTGTATGCTCCATACTGCTGTTATGCTCCACACTGCTGTATGCTCCACACTGCTGTATACTCCACACTGCTGTATGCTCAACACATTACTCTATGTTACACACACTACTGTATACTCCACACACTGCTGTATGCTCCATACACACTGCTGTATGCTCCACATTGTTGTATGCTTCACACACACACACACACACACACACACACACACACACATACACACACACACACACACACATACACACACACACACACACACACACTGCTGTATGCTCCACACACTGCTGTATGCTCCACACACTGTTGTATGCTCCACACACTGCTGTATGTTCCACACACACTACTGTATGCTCCACACACACTACTGTATGCTCCACACACTGCTGTATGCTCCACAATCTGGGTAAAGAGCAATAATTATATTTATGTCGTTCATGAGTTGAAGTGTTTAAGTTATCGCATCACTCTTACACAGGTATATACAGTGAGAGGCATCAGTGTATATACAGTGAGAGGCATCAGTGTATATACAGTGAGAGGCATCAGTGTATATACAGTGAGAGGCATTAGTGTATATACAGTGAGAGGCATCAGTGTATATACAGTGAGAGGCATCAGTGTATATACAGTGAGAGGCATCAGTGTATATACAGTGAGAGGCATCAGTGTATACAGTGAGAGGCATCAGTGTATACAGTGAGAGGCATCAGTGTATATACAGTAAGAGGCATCAGTGTATACAGTGAGAGGCATCAGTGTATATACAGTGAGAGGCATCAGTGTATATACAGTGAGAGGCATCACTGTATATACAGTGAGAGGCATCAGTGTATATACAGTGAGAGGCATCAGTGTATATACAGTGAGAGGCATCAGTGTATATACAGGGAGAGGCATCAGTGTATATACAGTGAGAGGCATCAGTGTATATACAATGAGAGCCATCAGTGTATATACAGTGAGAGGCTTTAGTGTATATACAGTGAGAGGCATCAGTGTATACAGTGAGAGGCATCAGTGTATATACAGTGAGAGGCATCAGTGTATACAGTGAGAGGCATCAGTGTATATACAGTGAGAGGAATCAGTGTATACAGTGAGATGCATCAGTGTATATACAATGAGAGGCATCATTGTATATAGTGAGGCATCAGTGTATATACAGTGAGAGGCATCAGTGTATGTACAGTGAGAGGCATCAGTGTATGTACAGTGAAAGGCATCAGTGTATATACAACGAGAGGCATCAGTGTATATATAGTGAGAGGCATCAGTGTATATACAATGAGAGGCATCAGTGTATATACAATGAGAGGCATCAGTGTATATACAGTGAGAGGCATCAGTGTATATACAGTGAGAGGCATCAGTATATACAGTGAGAGGCATCAGTATATACAGTGAGAGGCATCAGTATATACAGTGAGAGGCATCAGTGTATATACAATGAGAGGCATCAGTGTATATACAGTGAGAGGCATCAGTATATACAGTGAGAGGCATCAGTGTATATACAGTGAGAGGCATCAGTGTATATACAGTGAGAGGCATCAGTATATACAGTGAGAGGCATCAGTGTATATACAGTGAGAGGCATCAGTATATACAGTGAGAGGTGTTTCTGTGTATATACAGTGAGAGGCATCAGTGTATATACAGTGAGAGGCATCAGTGTATATACAGTGAGAGGCATCAGTGTATATACAGTGAGAGGCATCAGTGTATATACAGTGAGAGGCATCAGTATATACAGTGAGAGGCATCAGTATATACAGTGAGAGGCATCAGTGTATACAGTGAGAGGCATCAGTGTGTATACAATGAGAGGCATCAGTGTATATACAATGAGAGGCATCAGTGTATATACAATGAGAGGCATCAGTGTATATACAGTGAGAGGCATCAGTGTATATACAGTGAGAGGCATCAGTGTATATACAGTGAGAGGCATCAGTATATACAGTGAGAGGCATCAGTATATACAGTGAGAGGCATCAGTATATACAGTGAGAGGCATCAGTGTATATACAGTGAGAGGCATCAGTATATACAGTGAGAGGCATCAGTGTATACAGTGAGAGGTGTTTCTGTGTATAGACACTGGAAGGTGTGTATCTCTGCATGTACATTCACCGGTAGTCTCCTTTAATCTCTATTTCAATGATCATATTAACCAAGCAGCCTTAATAAGCCCTGCGTAGTCCATAGGTTTTAAGTCCAATAAAGGCAGCAGCTATCTCTTGCTCTCCCACGCTCCAGCGGCACTGAGCATGCGTGATCGCTACTATATATACCTGAGTCTCGTAGCATGGATCTTATTCCCTCAGTGGCTGTCGTCTTCCACGCTCGCAACACTGGCTAACCATTACATTTTCAACTTCGTATATTTTCTGCAGTAACTTTGGTACGTAATTCTTTTCTTCAGGATAATTGTTACAGGTGATACACTGATGCCGATTTATAGTTTAGCTAAAAAATGTATACATATTTAAATTTATGCTTAATTTTTGCCCTGTTTATGCCAAAATATATGTAGTTTAATATATAACTTCTGGGATGTATACCAGGAAGACACAAGGTATGTATATTTCTCAGCCTATATATGTTCAGACTAATGACTATTTTAGGTATTAAAGTATTCTTGTTTGGTAGTGAACACGTTACCATGCAGTCTTAATGACCCTAGTGTAATCGATAGGCTTTTAACCCCATTAACCAACCAGGAAGACACAGGATATATACACCGTGAGGTGTATTTCTCTCAGTGTATGCTTTATTCATGGCTGGTGGTGAATAAATTACAGGCAGCCTTAATGACCTTCCATGTGTTGTCAGTAGGCAACCGTAATTAACCAACCAGGAAAACTAATGGAGATGCTACGTTTAATTCTACTTGTTTTAAGGAGGTTGGATGCGTTTTAAGGAGATAGGAGATGTTTCATAAAGTTAGGAGACGTTTTAAAGAGCTGGGAGATATTCTAAAGAGCTAGAAGACGCTTTAAAGAGCTAGGGGACGTTTTAAAGAGCTAAGGGACGTTTTAAACAACTAGGAGATCATTTTTCTACAGCTGAGAGGCGCTTTTAAGACCTAGGAAAGATTATGTTAGTATAAATTTTAATTTAACTAAGGATAATAACAAGTTTCGATATGTACATCACTGACTTTTTTTGAGAAGCCGTTCTTCACCATGACTTAGAAAATACCCAGGCTGGTGGAACAAGTTTTTTTTGGGGGGCCAACTTTTCGCTCTGTGTTAACTATACTGTGTGGAGCTTTAGGTCAAGTTTCACTAGGTGTATAGTTTATCAGCTATGTTTCTCCTCATGGAGAGGTTCATTAAATCACGTTTCGCTTAGTGAAAAGCCTTATGACACGTTTCACTTTGTGAGGAACTGTTTAAAACATTATGAGGCTAAAACTGGAGCATTCAGTGGTTGTGTGGTGCTCTCACAAAAAAAAAAACATTAAGTTTTTAGAAAAGGCCTATAGAAGCTGCACAAAAAGGCTTTTTCAGTTATTAAATTTATGATGAAATGTTGAAACGCAATAGTAAGGTCTAGGCTGGCTTATAGCAGGACAGTAACAGACATGATGACCACACATAAGGTCTAGGCTGTCTGATAGCAGGACAGTAACAGACATGATGACCACACATAAGGTCTAGGCTGGCTGATAGCAGGAAAGTAACAGACATGACGACCACACATAAGGTCTAGGCTGGCTGATAGCAGGACAGTAACAGACATGACGACCACACATAAGGTCTAGGCTGGATGATAGCAGGACAGTAACAGACATGATGACCACATAGTCTAGGCTGGTGATAGCAGGAAGTAACGATGACACACACATAAGGTCTAGGCTGGCTGATAGCAAAGAAAGTAACAGACATGACCGACCACACATAAGGTCTAGGCTGTCTGATAGCAGGACAGTAACAGACATGATGACCAAAAACACTAAGGTCTAGGCTGGCTGATAGCAGGACAGTAACACTACATGAACGACTCACACATAAGGTCTAGGCTGGCTGATAGCAGAAGTAACAGACATGACGACCACACATAAGGTCTAGGCTGGCTGATAGCAAGAAAGTAACAGACATGACGACCACACATAAAGTCTAGGCTGGCTGATAGCAAGAAAGTAACAGACATGACGACCACACAAGGTCTAGGCTGGCTGATAGCAAGAAAGTAACAGACATGACGACCACACATAAGGTCTAGGCTGTCTGATAGCAGGACAGTAACAGACATGATGACCACACATAAGGTCTAGGCTGTCTGATAGCAGGACAGTAACAGACATGACGACCACACATAAGGTCTAGGCTGGCTGATAGCAGGACAGTAACAGACATGACGACCACACATAAGGTCTAGGCTGGCTGATAGCAGGACAGTAACAGACATGACGACCACACATAAGGTCTAGGCTGTCTGATAGCAGGACAGTAACAGACATGACGACCACACATAAGGTCTAGGCTGGCTGATAGCAGGACAGTAACAGACATGACGACCACACATAAGGTCTAGGCTGGCTGATAGCAGGACAGTAACAAACATGACGACCACACATAAGGTCTAGGCTGTCTGATAGCAGGACAGTAACAGACATGACGACCACACATAAGGTCTAGGCTGGCTGATAGCAGGAAAGTAACAGACATGACCACACAAAAGGTCACAGGATAACATGGAAAGGAAAATATCTTACTGGCTTAATGAGTGAAATAGAGGTAACAAGAGACCACAATTGTAAACTGAGGAGAAAGCAGAGCCGAAGGGCCACCAGAATTTTTTAGTTTTGTTTTCGCAGTCTTAGATTTGTGTGAGGTCTTGCAGCCATTGGAAATTTAAGCAATATACAATGAACATATTATTTGCAGACTGGACACCACCAGCATAGCTCTGCTTCTGTAGCTAAGAATAGATAATTATAAATAGACAATTTCTCTCTCTCGAATAGGTCAAATTGGTCAATTAGCAAGAACTCATTTAAAATTAAGTCCTTTCTAAAATTTTCTCTTATACGTTTAAAGATATATTTTTGTCTTTTTTTGTTAATGTAAAAAATAATATTTTTGTACCAAAAGAACCTTAGAAAACTTACCTAACCTTATTATAACAAGCGCAGTTTAATGTAGCCTAATCCAACTACATATATGCCAGAATGGCAGGCAGCCTGAGGGAATTGTATCTATCCCCTAGCAGCCTAGCCGTCCTGGAGGAGGGTATATACCCCCTTGCAGCCTAGCCGTCCTGGAGGAGGGTATATACCCCCTTGCAGCCTAGCCGTCCTGGAGGAGGGTATATACCCCTTGCAGACTAGCCGTAATGGAGGAGGGTATATACCCCCTTGCAGCCTAGCCGTCCTGGGGGAGGGTATATACCCCCTAGCAGCCTAGCCGTCCTGGAGGAAGGTATATACCCCCTTGCAGCCTAGCCGTCCTGGGAAAAGGTATATACCCCCTTGCAGCCTAGCCGTCCTGGGAAAGGGTATATACCCCCTTGCAGCCTAGCCGTCCTGGAGGAGGGTATATACCCCCTTGCAGCCTAGCCGTCCTGGGAAAGGGTATATACCCCCTAGCAGCCTAGCCGTCCTGGAGGAGGGTATATACCCCCTAGCAGCCTAGCCGTCCTGGGAAAGGGTATATACCCCCTAGCAGCCTAGCGGTCCTGGGGGAGGGTATATACCCCCTAGCAGCCTAGCGGTCCTGGGGGAGGGTGTTGTGTTCACTTCTAGGACCAGACTATTCTGCCTTCAGGACAGATATTCACGGGACGTATTAGGAACGATGAAAACCTTTTACAGCCATAACATAAGAAAAGATTATTTCTTCCGTGAATATTTAGGAAGTGGATGAAAGTGGGTGCAGGTGGATGAAAGTGTTTGCTGGTGGATGTATGGATTGCAGTGTGTGCTGGTGGATGTAGATGGATTGAATTGTGTGCTTGTGGATGTAGATGGGTTGCAGTGTGTGCGGGTGACAGAAAGAGGGTGTAAGTAGGTCCAGACAGCTAAAAATACACCTTTAATAAAAATGAATACTCACTTCAATTGAAGTGCACTGATCACCTCACTTCGTGCACACTCCACACACTAAACCCATCCGCTTCAATCATGGCTCAAACGTGCACAATTATACGCTCTATACTAGGTTAAGCGGATCACCCAGAACCCGTTGCTGTTGCCTTGCTTAATACATCAATCACCCACAGTTGATTAACCTTCTGCCTGAACTATTAATGAGTCTCGGGTTTAACAACCTTTACCGCTGTGGGTGTTCTTCAACCATGCACTGTCTTTAAACTGCAGTTGTTTACCAGTTAGTATAATATATATACATATCAGATAGAACATGTGTTTACCAGTGTGCAGCATGTGTTTGGCTCAGGTGAGTGTGTATTACAGTGGATGTGTTTACCAGTTGAGTGTTAGTTATTGATATTACCAGTGTGAGTATAGTATATATATCATATATATATATATACTATATATATATATATATATATATATATATACCATTATTTATTACATACATTATGTTTATACATACACAGCTTGTGGATATGTACAATACGACATACACATTTCTTGTGGTATATACACCGGGATACACACTGCGAGGTATATCTACTTTGTCCACTATTGGAAATAGTGGAAGATAATGATGTAGATGATGTGGGGATGCTGTGAGTGTGTTTACCAGTGTGAGTGTGTTTACCAGTGTGAGTGTGTTTACCAGTGTGAGTGTGTTTACCGCTGTGGGTGTGTTTACCACTGTGGGTGTGTTTACCACTGTGGGTGTGTTTACCTGTGGGTGTGTTTACCACTGTGGGTGTGTTTACTGCTGTGGGTGTGTTTACCATGTGAGTGTGTTTACCACTGTGGGTGTGTTTACCGCTGTGGGTGTGTTTACCGCTGTGGGTGTGTTTACCACTGTGGGTGTGTTTACCGCTGTGGGTGTGTTTACCGCTGTGGGTGTGTTTACCACTGTGGGTGTGTTTACCGCTGTGGGTGTGTTTACTGCTGTGGGTGTGTTTACTGCTGTGGGTGTGTTTACTGCTGTGGGTGTGTTTACCACTGTGGGTGTGTTTACCACTGTGGGTGTGTTTACCACTGTGGGTGTGTTTACCGCTGTGGGTGTGTTTACCACTGTGGGTGTGTTTACCGCTGTGGGTGTGTTTACCACTGTGGGTGTGTTTACGCTGTGGGTGTGTTTACCACTGTTGGTGTGTTTACCACTGTGGGTGTGTTTACCACTGTGGGTGTGTTTACCAGTGTGGGTGTGTTTACCACTGTGGGGATGGTTCTATACTCTACACATACACACAAATACGTGGTCAGAATCGATCAACATCCTAGTCCTCTCACACTGGCAAACTGACCATCGTCTCTCTCTCTCTCTCTCTTACACACATACACACACACACACACACACACACACACACACACACACACACGGGGCCAGGAGCTGAGTCTCGACCCCTGCAACCACAATTAGGTGAGTACACACACCACAAAGCATATTCATCTCATCAAAGTCTTCTCCTCACACAGACATTCTCCATACGAATATTGTAAGTGGCAATATCAATGTTTGCAACCTCACTGAATTCGAAGCCTCTACTGCAGCCCCAATAATAATAATATGTAATACATAACAGTAAAAGTATGAAAATCCTGAAATAGGTCTACGGCCTCCGTCTACCATATTTCACTTACTTTGTCTTGAAGAATCTATTAACGTGTTTTAATAACATGGTCATTTTTCCACTATAATCTACCTTGTCCATAATTATTATCGCATTTGCTTTGTCTGTTTCGTAAGGTGAAGTCCAGGATCTTTCCTTAATTCATGGTATAACTTAACAAATCTGTGACGACAATAGTGTTGTAGAGGTGTGAGCAAGGCTCAGACAATCGTCCTCAAAGATTTGCTAAGTTATACCATGAATTAAAGGAAGATCATAGACTTAAACCTTACGAAACAGACAAAACAAATGCGATAGTAGTTATGGACAAGGTACATTATCTACTTAGCTACTTCTTCTATCATCATAGCTACTTTCATCAACTATTTTATCTACTATCTCTGCCATCTTATCTACTATCTCTGCCATCTTATCTACTATCTCTACCATTTTATCTACTATCTCTACCATTTTATCTACCACCCTTCAACAACACGGTTATAACCACCACTATTGACCAACGACCCCAACATCACTACCACAATTATCACAGCACTAACACTTCTACTATCACTACCACCACTACTAACCCCTCCATTACTACCAGTACTGCTGTCACTACCACCACTACTAACCCCTCCATTACTACCAGTACTGCTGTCACTACCACCACTACTAATCCCTCTATTACTACCAGTACTGCTGTTACTACCACCACTACTAACCCCTCCATTACTACCAGTACTGCTGTCACTACCACCACTACTAACCCCTCCATTACTACCAGTACTGCTGTCACTACCACCACTACTAATCCCTCTATTACTACCAGTACTGCTGTCACTACCACCACTACTAACCCATCCATTACTACCAGTACTGCTGTCACTACCACCTCTACTAATCCCTCTATTACTACCAGTACTGCTGTCACTACCACCACTACTAACCCCTCCATTACTACCACTACTGCTGTCACTACAACCTCTACTAACCCCTCTATTACTACCAGTACTGCTGTCACTACCACCATTACTAACCCCTCCATTACTACCAGTACTGCTGTCACTACCACCACTACTAACCCCTCCATTACTACCAGTACTGCTGTCACTACCACCTCTACTAATCCCTCTATTACTACCAGTACTGCTGTCACTACCACCACTACTAACCCCACCATTACTACCAGTACTGCTGTCACTACCACCACTACTAACCCCTCCATTACTACCAGTACTGCTGTCACTACCACCACTACTAACCCCTCCATTACTACCAGTACTGCTGTCACTACCACCACTACTAACCCCTCCATTACTACCAGTACTGCTGTCACTACCACCACTACTAACCCCTCCATTACTACCAGTACTGCTGTCACTACCACCACTACTAACCCCTCCATTACTACCAGTACTGCTGTCACTACCACCACTACTAACCCTCCATTACTACCAGTACTGCTGTTACTACCACCACTACTAACCCCTCCATTACTACCAGTACTGCTGTCACTACCACAACTACTAACCCCTCCATTACTACCAGTACTGCTGTCACTACCACCACTACTAACCCCTCCATTACTACCAGTACTGCTGTCACTACCACCACTACTAACCCCTCCATTACTACCAGTACTGCTGTTACTACCACCACTACTAACCCCTCCATTACTACCAGTACTGCTGTCACTACCACAACTACTAACCCCTCCATTACTACCAGTACTGCTGTCACTACACCACTACTAACCCTCCATTACTACCAGTACTGCTGTCACTACCACCACTACTAACCTCTCCATTACTACTAGTACTGCTGTCACTACCACCACTACTAACCCCTCCATTACTACCAGTACTGCTGTTACTACCACCACTACTAACCCCTCCATTACTACCAGTACTGCTGTCACTACCACAACTACTAACCCCTCCATTACTACCAGTACTGCTGTCACTAACACCACTACTAACCCCTCCATTACTACCAGTACTGCTGTCACTACCACAACTACTAACCCCTCCATTACTACCAGTACTGCTGTCACTAACACCACTACTAACCCCTCCATTACTACCAGTACTGCTGTAATTCAGGTGTTAAGTCAAGGGGATGTTGATCATTATTCTTAACTCGTCTGATTCCTAAGCCTTCTTTTCTAATTAACGAAAAAGAAAGCGTTTAGTAATTAGTTGCGTTTTTCTCTTCACCGCGTTGTTTGTTGTGTGTTGTATAAACGCACGGTATTCCGTGTACGAGGAGGAAAGGTCGAAGGAGTAATGGACTGAAAAATTGGTGAGAGTGTTTCAGTCCCGTGAGGTGTACCAGCCAACAGGCCGATGCCTGGAGATGAACAGCATCTCCAGTATCCTTTGTCTTATTGCTGATGTAGGAGAGATGCGTCCAGCGCCCGCTGGAGGGGCTGAAGTGGGTTTGTTGAGCGGTTTGTTGGGTATTGCACTGTTAGGCTTCTTCTGGATGTTAGGCTTCTTCTGTGTGTTAGGATTCTACAGCATGATTTTTAAAAGATAGATAAAGTTCATGGTTGACGAGCCAGATTCTGAAATCCAGGATGCAGATCCCGAGATCCAGGAAGCAGATCCCGAGATCCAGGACGCAGATCCCGAGATCCAGGACGCAGATTCCGAGATCCAGAACGCAGATGTCGAAATCCAGGACGCAAATCCTGAAGGCGAGGATTCAGCTCCCGAAGAAACGGAGCCACATACCGAAGACGGAGTCCTAGATCCCGAGGATAAAGAACGTGAGGTTCAGAAGGCTGACATAGGAAATGCTGTATGTTTTTCGCTGGACTCATCTTCCAAAGATGTGATGGTGACGCTAACACATCCTCACTCCGATGAGCACCTTATGGATGTCCAATTTATGGATATCCATGATGGGAACGACCAGTCAATCTTAAGAGTGTGTCTGCTGGTGGCTCGGCTTATTAAAAAAATATGCAAACGAGGATGGTCAGTGACAGACGAGGGCAGGAAAAACATTTACGTCGGAATGAACGAAGATTGCTCAGCCTCAGTGTCCATGGTCGGACAAATTATTCCCGTTGGCCAGTCTATTGGTCGCTCTCAGCAGGGTGAACATAATTTAGAGATGACAGAAGAATCCATTGGCCGTTCTATTAAACAGACTTTCAGTCTGATTAATACGCTTGTTATAGTGCATAAGGAACGACCAGGTAACAAACTGAAAAGTGTTTTGAGAAGATATTTCGGTGTGCAGGAGAGTATGGAAAGAATCGAGAATCTGTGTTTGACATTAGAAAGAGTGAGCCTATGACGCTCCTCCAGCATGACCTCACTGGCCAGGAGGTGCGGATACTTCAAAAATATGTTTAAACATATGTATTTAACATAAGACACAGACTCGATGTTAGTGAGCTTATAATGCTCTTACGCCGAATAACCCAGACGGATTTATATATAAAAATAACATTAATTTATTAGTGTGTTGAGGAATTTGATATGAGGTGATGTTAGTACATGATGGTAGTAGAGGGTGAAGTAGGGATTATAATAATATAGGGTGCAGGAAAGCAGCTAATTCCTTGAGAGTGAGCCATCACCACACGTTCTGGTATAGTGAACTATCACAGGTATCGTAGGGTGTTGAGAGAGAGCCAAATGTACGGCCCATGTTTTTCACTGCCTCCCACCGAGGCCTCTGCTTGACCACCCTTTCAAGGTGGGATAGTATGGGGAGGAGGAACAAGGCAAGCTTGAGTGAAAATGGGATGGTGTATTGAAGAATGGGGTGGAGAGGGAGAAATGTAAAGACTATGGGTAAAACGGAAATCATGTTGAAGGAGAATAGGTTAGTTCTAATGATATGATTTATTTTTAATGATTATATTATCATTATTATCATATCTTTCACTAACTTTAAAACCTAAGATTATATAATTGCGGATATCAACAAATATTTCAGAAACTGGCCAGATTGAATAACATCAAACATGTTGCAATGCTTTAGATTTTCTCTAAGCATCTATTACGAATATGATACTGAGAATTTGGTAATACTTAATCAACTTTGTCATTTTGTGGTGTCACGCGGCTTGTTTACCTGGAGCTCTAACCTCAGTGAGAGTAAACCTCAGTAGGATCAGAGATCAGTAGAGCCTGACCTCAGGAGGACATTGCCTCAGCTGGCCCTCACCAGGACCTCTTCAAATTGTTTTGATCAGCGCTTCACAGTATTGGCTCATGCTACTATGTCATTCTCAAAGTATCGCTTAGCTTCTCTCCACACGCTAGCATATATACTTCTTGCTAAGCTGTTCACTTTTCTGTTTTCCTATGTCCTTTGCTTTCCGTGGGGTTTTCCACGTTCTTATGCTATTCGTTTTTGCTCCTTTGCATCTCAGGATGAAACAAGGGCTATCTTTGTCTCTGCTCTTCTCACATCTTTATCCGGGGAAGAAGTTTTCCTTTGCTTCCCAGAATTTTCCAGCTAGGTATTCCATCGCCTCATCAGCTGACTTGCCCTTCCAGGTGTCAATCCTACTTCACTGCATTAATTAACTCTCTCATCTTCTTGAAATCATCTCTCTAAAATCTGGCTCCACGTCCCCACACAAACACACACACCTGCTATTCTTTCCTCTACCTTATAGTTCTACTAGGTACTCGAAATTCAGGACCGTATGATCACTAGCATCCATGGAAGTTTCTCATATCTTGTTTCACATATTTTGGATGTACTTAAGGTAAATACTAGAGTCCAGTCTTGCTGCCTCATTCTCTCCTCACTTTCTTAACGTGTCCTTAACATGCTGATTCAAAACGTTTTCTTTAAGCACCTCCATCAACTTACTTCTCCAGGTTTCTGGTTCCCCATGTGGGTCCCAGTTCTCCCTGACTCTTGTTATTAGGCAGTGGGCTGTACATCACTTATAATAATAATAATAATAATAATAATAATAATAATAATAATATATCTTTATTACTACAAGTACATGTACAACTTATACAGACCATAGCTGACATCAATGACATACTACAATATAGAAAGCCCCTTGTTATGCTGAGCATTTCGGGAAAATTTGGTCAATTTTGTCCCAGGATGCGACCCACACCAGTCCACTAACACCCAGGTACCCATTTTACTGATGGTGAACATAGACAACGGGTGTAAGGAAACACGCCCAATGTTTCTACTCCCGCCGGGAATCGAACGCAGACCCTCGCCGTGTGAAGCGAGAGCTTTAGCCACCAGGCCATAGGGCCTGGTGGCCTTGGGTCATTAATTCTATACTCTTCCAAAGCACTCCAACATCCATCCTATACTCTCATAAGCTCTCTAATACCCATCCCATACTCTCATAAGCTCTCTAATACCCGTCCTGAACTCTCATAAGCTCTCTAATACCCATCCTGTACTCTCCCAGTTGTTTGCTATTTATCTGTTTATCTCTCTCACTTCAAAATCTCACTGATTTCTCATTAGCAGTGCCACTCCCTCTGCCTTCCCTGCTGTAAATATAACAAGTGGTATGATTTCTGCCAGCTTTGTCTCTGTGATAGCTACAATATCTGGGATTACCTCAGTTACTCGTTCTTTCAATTCATCAGTCTTATTCGTTAATCCATCTGCGTTTGTGTACCACAATCTGAGCTTGCTTCCCATTAACATGAACTGGTTTGTGTTTACTCTGTGTCCCGGTGTGTGTGTGTGTGTGTGTGTGTATGTGATTGGAGGGGTCGATTCACAGCTCCTCTTTGTGTGTACTCACCTAGTTGTGGTTGCAGGGGTCGATTCATAGCTCCTGGCCCGCCTCTTCACTGGTCGCTACTAGGTCACTCTTCCTGCCCCATGAGCTTTATCAGTTACTGGGAACGCTTGAAGTTCCTCAACCTGTACTCCCTAGAACGCAGGCGGGAGAGATACATAATTATATACACTTGGAAAATCCTAGAGGGATTAGTACCAAACTTGACCACGAAAATCACTCCCTATTAAAGCAAAAGACTCGGCAGACGATGCAACATCCCCCCAATGAAAAGCAGGGGTGCCACTAGCACGATAAGAGACAACACGATAAGTGTCAGGGGCCCAAGACTGTTCAACTGCCTCCCAGCATACATAAGGGGGATTACCAATAGACCCCTGGCTGTCTTCAAGCAGGCACTGGCACTGGACAGGCACCTAAAGTCAGTACCTGACCAGCCAGGCTGTGGTTCGTACGTCGGGTTGCGTGCGTCCAACAGTAACAGCCTGGTTGATCAGGCCCTGATCCAACATGAGGCCTGGTCACAGACCGGGCCGCGGGGGCGTTGACCCCTGGAACTCTCTCCAGGTATAACGTACACAGTGTACAGAGTCCTGAACGATTCCTTATTAAGATGTCGAAATGCTGTGTGTGTGTGTGTGTGTGTGTGTACTCGAGTCATAGCTCCTGGCCCCGCCTCTTCACTGATTGCTACTAGGTCCTCTCTCTCCCTGCTCCATGAGCTTTATCAAACCTCGTCTTGAAACTATATATGGTTCCTGCCTCCACTACGTCACTTTCTAGGCTATTCCACTTCCTGACAACTCTATGACTGAAGAAATACTTCCTAACATCCCTTTGACTCATAGGAGTCTTCAACTTCCAACTGTGACCCCTTGTTTCTGTGTCCCCTCTCTGGAACATCTTGTCTCTGTCCACCTTATCTATTCCTCGCAGTATTTTATATGTCGTTATCATGTCTCCCCTAACCCTCCTGTCCTCTAGTGTCGTCAGGCCGATTTCCCTTAACCTTTCTTCGTAGGACAATCCCCTTAGCTCTGGGACTAGTCTTGTTGCAAACCTTTGCGTGTGTGGATGTGTACTCACCTAGTTGTAGTTGCAGGTATCGATTCACAGCTCCTGGCCCCGCCTCCTCACTGGTCGCTACTAGAAAGAATAAATCCCCCTATATGTACTCCAGAACCCTATCATACCTGCTCTTAAAACTGTGTATGATGTTTGACTGTAACACCTCTTCCTCTGGTTCCTTTGACTTACCAGAATACAACTGAGAAAATGCTTTTCAACGTCCATATCTCTCATCTGCACATCATTGTTTTCATTCTTCGGACTCTATATGACCCTTGCGGGCTGAGAGTGAATGTGTGGGTGAGTGTGTGGGTGAATGTGTGGGTTGGTGAGAGGAGAGGTGAGTGTGTGATGGAATTTAAGGAGATCTGTACTTGACCTACTGTGGGGGAGAGTCTGCCTGCCTTCCCCCCATGCCTTCTACCTCGACTCCCACCACCAACACCTCTCTCACCCCTCCCACATTTCTTACTATTCACCCACCAACACCACCACTACACACCAACACCACCACTACGCCCACCAACACCACCACACCACTACACTCACCAGTAACACCGCCAGCAAAAAGCTGGGAGTGATAAAATAGACTGTTTGCCAAGGCTTGGGATCCGGGGGCGTTGGTCAGCTTCCTGAGGGATCAATTATCCTCACAGACCAGCAGGGCCACCTGCACGACAATTGGCATCATCTTGACAGCCCTCACACAAGCTCCACGGCACCATAACAGCCATCACACAAGCTCCACAGCACCATAACAGCCCTCACACAGACTCCACAGCACCATAACAGCCCTCACACGAGTTTCACAGCACCATAACAGCCCTCACACGAGTTCCACAGCACCATAACAGCCCTCACACGAGCTCCACCGCACCATAACAGCCCTCACACGGGATCCACCTCACCATAATAGCCCTCACACGGGATCCATCTCACCATAACAGCTTTCATACGGGATCCGCCTCACCATAACCCTCACACGAGATCCACAGTACTATAACAGCCTTCACACGGAATCCACCTCACCATAATAGCCCTCATACGGGCTCCACGGCATCATAACACCCTCACACGGGATCCATCTCACCATAACAGCCCTCACACGGCCTCCACGGCACCATAACCCTTTTGTTATTGTTAAATTTATTGCCAAGGAAACATGATTCTAGATTATTTTGAGCCCTTCTTAGTAATTTGTATCTGTTGGGATTGTTTCCATTAACCTTACTGTCAAATACAGCATAATTTTGTGCTTTCAGATATCGGATATTATTGATGATATCTTAGTCTCTGTGATTGCTATTATAGCTAAGTACGTATTTGCCACCCTTCCTTTCAGTTCATTTACCATGTCTGTGATTTTGTTAGCATTTATGTACAGGAATATTAAGCGCTTAATGGGATAAAAGAAATAGAGGCAGGTGGTTGATAAGATGGGGAAGGGAGCAGGTGGTTGAGAGCATGGGTAGGGAGCAGGTGGTTGAGAGCATGGGTAGAGTGGCTTATATACAGTAGCAGGTGGGTTGGAGCATGGGTAGAGTGGGTTACAAACAGTAACAGGTAGGTTGGAGCATGGGTAGAGGGTGGTGACAATAAAGATATATGCTATGGGTAATTGTGTGAAGGTGATAAAAGGACGTCTTTGATAAGGAATGTAGAGAAAAATGAGAGAAGAATTAATGTGAAGGTTGAGGCGAGGTAGAGGAAGGTGGCAGTGTTGATTGGCCTTTTTTTATTTTTGAAGGAATTCTGTATATTGATTTAGTTTGTAGGTTATCTCTCAGAGTCTGTTTTCAACCCTCTTTCCTTATGGGAATTTTTTTTTTCCCCTTGGTTCGATTCACAACTAATTTTCACCTCATTGTTTACGTCAGCTGTGAATTGTTCCAGCAAAGGTATTGTGATCCTTCAGTCAGCTGGGAATATTTCTTTATTCATCAGCTCTCGTATATATGTATCCACGAGGTAACTGACACTTATGTTACAGGGTGATGTGGAGAGCGGGCGGAGTGGGCGTACCCAACATGGGCGTAATGCTTCTTGTGGTCTACCTCGCCTTAGCTGCTGCTGACGACAGGGTGAGTCGTGTGTGTGTGTGTACTTACCTATGTGTACTCACCTATATGTGGTTGCATGGGTCAATTCACAGCTCCTGGCCCCGTCTCTTCGCTGGTCGCTACTAGGTCCACTCTCTCCCTGCTCCAAGAGCCTTATCGTACCTCTTCTTAAAGCCTCCACTACTTCACTCTCCAAATTGTTCCACTTCCTGACTGAAGAAATACTTCCTAACATCCCTATGACTTATCTCTGTGTGTGTGTGTGTGTGTATGTGTACTCACCTATTTGTGGTTGCAGGGGTCGAGTGTGTGTGTGTTATTACTGTTCATCTCCCGGAGATGAGGTGGTTGTTCTCTGTCATTGTCTCTTCCTCCTTTTGTGCAAGATTCCGTGTGTTATTGTTAGTGGTGGTGGTGTGGAGGGGAAGCCCTTCTTGCCTCACTTATTAAAGTCTCTCTGCCCTTGTTATTGCCTCAAGTAATTGCAAAAGTTTTTGTCATTGTGTTTATTGTTGATGTGTTCGTGATTGTTATTATTGCTGTCTTTTAGAGGTTATAGTCACTACACACACACACACACACACACACACACACACACACACACACACCCGACAACTCAGAGAAAGGAGTACTCCGAGAGAAAGGGGTACCCGGTACCCCAAGAGAAAGGGGGTACTCCAGAGAAGGGGATACTCCAGAGAAGGGGATACTCCAAGAGAAGGGGGGTACTCCAAGAGAAAGGGGACTACTCCAAGTGAAGGGGACTACTTTAAGAGAAGGGGGACTACTCCAAGAGAAGGGGGACTACTCCAAGAGAAGGGGGACTACTCCAAGAGAAGGGGGACTACTCCAAGAGAAGGGGGGGTACTCCAAGAAAAGGGGAATACTCCAAGAGAAGGGGTACTCCAAGAGAAGGGGGGTACTCCAAGAGAAGGGGGACTACTCCAAGAGAATGGGGACTACTCCAAGAGAAGGGGGACTACTCCAAGAGAAGGGGGACTACTCCAAGAGAAAGGGAGTACTCGTGCAACTGGACAAGCATCACTGCAACAGCATAACAGTGAGAGTGAAGCCCCTTAAGGTTGATGACGAGTGTTGCAAGCTTGATACTGTATTGTACGGTGCTCCCTTCAGGGAGGGAAGGGAGGGAGGGCTCTTGTTCATGGGAACCGGAGCTACACACTTTGCCTTGTTTCACATAAACTTGAAGGCTTACTTTTATCTGCCTTTACCTCCTACTCCATTTATTTTCAATAATAATAATAATAATACTTCCAACTTGCGAAACGGATGGGATTCGAACCGGTGGCAAGGCAGTCCTCAGACTAGCAGGTCAAGGCTCGAACCACCGTCTCTTGCAGTTACTACTAATGCAACACGTTATTTGTTCCCTGCAGTTTACATGTTGCATGGGCGGGTGGAAAGTGATGCGCGGAGTGACCCTGTGCGCAGCACCTTGTTGTCCAGGCTACGAGCACAGGACGCTCAAGATGCCACTGCTCAAGTCTCCTGTTATCTGCCACAAGCTCACACAGGAGGAACTCAGGAAGAAGGAGGAGGCGGCTAGGATCTCTAAAACTCCAGCATCCAGCTCCTCCTTGGAGGATAACACCTTGGAGGACGAGGTAAGGCTGAGGGAAGCAATAGGGTGTATGAGAGACGAGGGGTTAAGGTAACTGGTCATCATTTTCAGCTAGTAGTTAGTTTATCATCTTTATTATGCACCCCAGTTAGTTTATCATCTTTATTATGCACCCCATACCCATCCGAGGGGTCTTGCGTCTAAACGGCGTATTGGTGAAAACAGTGAAGATTAGACACACGTTGTAGAACCCGCGTTTATATGGACAAGTTTCACTGTATTGTTGAAAATGGTATAAAATACCGCCAAGTTGATGACTAAGACACATGTACAACAGGTGGGTGTCTTTATTGTTGAAACGTTTCACCCACACAGTAGACTTCTTCAGTCACATACAAAGGAGCATTACTACTGCTCCCTTTGCATTTGTCTGAAGAAGTCTACTGTGTAGACGAAAGGTTTCATCAATAACGATACCCACCTGTTGTACATGAGTCTTAATCTACAAGTTTCACAACGTAGAGCTCTGCCAAGTCACGCTTCCCTCTGTGTAGAGCTTCATTAAGTCATACTGAGGATACGAACTGCAGCTTTAAGACTTGGTGGTATAAACCTTGGTAATAAATATAGACGAATTGATTTAGAAAGACACGTGAACAAACACTAGGACATACTAATTAGAAAACGTTTCGGTCCTGAGACCTTGATCGTTTCTAACATACGAAGGTTAAAAAGACAGTATATATAGGTGGAGAGTGAGGTGTGAGTGACTCATGGTGACCTGAAAAATAACATGGGTTGGAGACGGGTATACAATGGGATCATGTGACAGGAGTCACAGGGCTTGGTAAAGCTCTAGACAGCGAAGTATTCAGCCCGAAATGTACCTCATGCTAGTGGCTTTCTTAATAATGATAGTACTTTATTACTTGTAAACTCCATTACCTGTATAGTACAGAAAATAAATGAATTATTTGTACTTGTATTTGTCTTGCAACGTATGTCATATCCACGAGGGTTCTCGCCTTAAAATGGACTTTTATCACTTAACATAGGTTCTGTATATAAGTATATATGCAGTGCTTTATATATTAAGTTACAGGGGAAAGGAGAGGGCTTTAAAGCATACGAAAATATGTCTTAAAGAATCAGGGCAACAGCATTCGAAGTATCAAATATTAGTAGCATACGAAACCGATAGGTAGATGTTTTTGTTAGTTTGACATCTTTATTATGCACCCCATACCCATCCTGTGGGAGGTAGTCAAAAGATTACAGAGGTACATAATGGGTCCAGGGACTGGACCCCAAAGTTATGATAGCTGAACTGGTTACAAAGGTAATGAACAAAATACCCAAATGTTGCACACGTGTCTTATTCAGTCCCCTTGAAGTGCGTGAGAGTACCTGACTCGTTTAACACTATCCACAGCCACGACGTTTTATCAGAGCTTCGTCAGAGTACCAAGACTTCCTCTACCGCCATCGGCACTTCTTCCTTCACCTCATGAATGAAGGTTACACACACAAGGAGCTACTCACCAATATGGAGAACTTCCTGGTAAGGTGCTGGAAGGAAGACAAGGGTTGTGCTGATTGTTGTGTCTCTCCCTTCTAATACATCCTCTGTTCTTCTTGTCCTGGATCTGAATGATATATTGCCCACACTTAGAAGGGCAAAAAATACAAAATGCAATCACTTTAGGGCATGGCTAATTTAAAGTAATCGGTCTTGGGACCTTGGTGGCTTCAAATGTCCCCGTACAGTTGGAGTGACCAAGGACCCAAGACCAAGACGTTTTCATTATGTCCCGGTGCATTTTCGTGATTTTTTTCTATTACTTGTCGGAATCATGTACCTTCAGGTCCCAGAGCGAAATGTCCTTATAAATGTAACAGAGCGAAATGTCCTTATAAATGTAACAGAGCGAAATGTCCTTATAAATGCTTCTTATGCAACATTTCCTTCCTTCACCACCATCGTCTGCTTCCTCAGAGGTCTGCAGGAAAATTATTCACTCATCTTATAATATTCATATTGCTTCTCGAAATACTTATTTTTTTTCCTGTCTTATATCATCCATGATATATATGTTATATCATCCATGATATATATGTGTTATATCATCCATGATATATATGTGTTATATCATCCATGATATATATGTGTTATATCATCCATGATATATATGTGTTATATCATCCATGATATATATGTGTTATATCATCCATGATATATATGTGTTTTGCATTGTATACCGGTGCTCTGTATACTCAGGGTATTGTATACTGGTGCTCTGTATACTCAGGGTATTGTATATTTCCTGTATATCAGGTATTGTATACTGGTGCTCTGTATACTCAGGTATTGTATACTGGTGCTCTGTATACTCAGGGTATTGTATACTGGTGCTCTGTATACTCAGGGTTTGTATACGGTGCTCTGTATACTCAGGGTATTGTATACTGGTGCTCTGTATACTCAGGGTTTGTATACTGGTGCTCTGTATACTCAGGGTATTGTATACTGGTGCTCTGTATACTCAGGGTATTGTATACTGGTGCTCTGTATACTCAGGGTATTGTATACTGGTGCTCTGTATACTCAGGGTATTGTATACTGGTGCTCTGTATACTCAGGGTATTGTATACTGGTGCTCTGTATACTCAGGGTATTGTATACTGGTGCTCTGTATACTCAGGGTATTGTATACTGGTGCTCTGTATACTCAGGGTATTGTATACTGGTGCTCTGTATACTCAGGGTATTGTATACTGGTGCTCTGTATACTCAGGGTATTGTATACTGGTGCTCTGTATCCAGGGTATTGTACTGGTGCTCTGTATACTCAGGGTATTGTATACTGGTGCTCTGTATACTCAGGGTATTATACGTGCTCTGTATACTCAGGGTATTGTATACTGGTGCTCTGTATACTCAGGGTATTGTATACTGGTGCTCTGTATACTCAGGGTATTGTATACCGGTGCTCTGTATACTCAGGGTATTGTATACTGGTGCTCTGTATACTCAGGGTATTGTATACCGGTGCTCTGTATACTCAGGGTATTGTATACCGGTGCTCTGTATACTCAGGGTATTGTATACCGGTGCTCTGTATACTCAGGGTATTGTATACTGGTGCTAAGGTCAAGGCTAAGACTAAGGGACTGACCACCTTCTGTCTCCAGTATATACTGTAATCTCTATTGGACTGAAAAAGACACTTGTTAATGAAGCGTCTTCGTAAGTAAATACACCCTGGTGTCGCAAGTGTGTCTCGTTCATCAAGTGTCTTTTACTTTGCTTCCAGAACAAGATATCAGCGACTGCCTACCAGCCAGATTGGTTTCGTGGCTAGGACAACACGCCATCATCTTAGCCACGCTTCCACGCCCACGATCCTATGTTTCCACGCCCACGATCCGGTGTTTCCACTTCCACACAACCTCCACGCCCGCACCATCTCCACGCCCACAGTTCCACACCTATACCACCACCACGCCCACATAATCTCCACGCCCACAACTATCGCACATACACGCCCGTCACTATCTACTCGCTCTTATTCTCCTCGTTAAACTCTGTGTATGTAATGTTTGACTCTGTTTTAGCATTTACTACCTGCTGTTATATCCCATTCCAGTCCTCTCCCACTTTATCAGTAACTCCCTTGTCTCGCTTCATGATCTAGGATGTAGTGTAGTGTTCACTCTTTCTTCTCTATATTTTTAAACGAAAGCATTTTCAGTTTTTATAGTTCACCTCTTTAGTGACCCTTGTGTTGTGACTGGCGGTGCACAGGTGACATGTAGCCTTAGTGACCCTCGTGTTGTGACTGGTGGTACACAGGTGACATGTAGCCTTGATGACCCTCGTGTTGTGACTGGCGGTGCACAGGTGACATGTAGCCTTGATGACCCTCGTGTTGTGACTGGTGGTGCACAGGTGACATGTAGCCTTAGTGACCCTCGTGTTGTGACTGGTGGTACACAGGTGACATGTAGCCTTAGTGACCCTCGTGTTGTGACTGGTGGTACACAGGTGACATGTAGCCTTAGTGACCCTCGTGTTGTGACTGGTGGTACACAGGTGACATGTAGCCTTAGTGACCCTCGTGTTGTGACTGGTGGTGCACAGGTGACATGTAGCCTTAGTGACCCTCGTGTTGTGACTGGTGGTACACAGGTGACATGTAGCCTTATGACCCTCGTGTTGTGACTGGCTGGTGCACAGGTGACATGTAGCCTTATGACCCTCGTGTTGTGACTGGTGGTCACAGGTGACATGTAGCCTTAGTGACCCTCGTGTTGTGACTGGTGGTTCACAGGTGACATGTAGCCTTGATGACCCTCGTGTTGTGACTGGTGGTACACAGGTGACATGTAGCCTTAGTGACCCTCGTGTTGTGACTGGCGGTGCACAGGTGACATGTAGCCTTAGTGACCCTCGTGTTGTGACTGGTGGTCACAGGTGACATGTAGCCTTAGTGACCCTCGTGTTGTGACTGGTGGTCACAGGTGACATGTAGCTTAGTGACCCTCGTGTTGTGACTGGTGGTTCACAGGTGACATGAGCCTTAGTGACCCTCGTGTTGTGACTGGTGGTCACAGGTGACATGTAGCCTTGATGACCCTCGTGTTGTGACTGGTGGTGCACAGGTGACATGTAGCCTTATGACCTCGTGTTGTGACTGGTGGTCACAGGTGACATGTAGCCTTAGTGACCCTCGTGTTGTGACTGGTGGTACACAGGTGACATGTAGCCTTGATGACCCTCGTGTTGTGACTGGTGGTGCACAGGTGACATGTAGCCTTGATGACCCTCGTGTTGTGACTGGTGGTGCACAGGTGACATGTAGCCTTATGACCCTCGTGTTGTGACTGGTGGTGCACAGGTGACATGTAGCCTTGATGACCCTCGTGTTGTGACTGGTGGTTCACAGGTGACATGTAGCCTTAGTGACCCTCGTGTTGTGACTGGTGGTGCACAGGTGACATGTAGCCTTGATGACCCTCGTGTTGTGACTGGTGGTGCACAGGTGACATGTAGCCTTAGTGACCCTCGTGTTGTGACTGGTGGTGCACAGGTGACATGTAGCCTTAGTGACCCTCGTGTTGTGACTGGTGGTGCACAGGTGACATGAAGCCTTAGTGACCCTCGTGTTGTGACTGGTGGTACACAGGTGACATGTAGTCTTAGTGACCCTCGTGTTGTGACTGGTGGTTCACAGGTGACATGAAGCCTTAGTGACCCTCGTGTTGTGACTGGTGGTACACAGGTGACATGTAGCCTTGATGACCCTCGTGTTGTGACTGGTGGTGCACAGGTGACATGTAGCCTTGATGACCCTCGTGTTGTGACTGGTGGTGCACAGGTGACATGTAGCCTTATGACCCTCGTGTTGTGACTGGTGGTTCACAGGTGACATGAAGCCTTGATGACCCTCGTGTTGTGACTGGTGGTGCACAGGTGACATGTAGCCTTAATGACCCTCGTGTTGTGACTGGTGGTGCACAGGTGACATGTAGCCTTGATGACCCTCGTGTTGTGACTGGTGGTTCACAGGTGACATGTAGTCTTAGTGACCCTCGTGTTGTGACTGGTGGTGCACAGGTGACATGTAGCCTTAGTGACCCTCGTGTTGTGACTGGTGGTGCACAGGTGACATGTAGCCTTGATGACCCTCGTGTTGTGACTGGTGGTGCACAGGTGACATGAAGCCTTAGTGACCCTCGTGTTGTGACTGGTGGTGCACAGGTGACATGTAGCCTTGATGACCCTCGTGTTGTGACTGATGGTTCACAGGTGACATGTAGCCTTGATGACCCTCGTGTTGTGACTGGTGGTGCACAGGTGACATGTAGCCTTAATGACCCTCGTGTTGTGACTGATGGTTCACAGGTGACATGTAGCCTTAGTGACCCTCGTGTTGTGACTGGTGGTTCACAGGTGACATGTAGCCTTGATGACTCGTGTTGTGACTGTGGTGCACAGGTGACATGTAGCCTTGATGACTCTCGTGTTGTGACTGGTGGTGCACAGGTGACATGTAGCCTTAATGACCCTCGTGTTGTGACTGGTGGTGCACAGGTGACATGTAGCCTTGATGACCCTCGTGTTGTGACTGGTGGTTCACAGGTGACATGTAGTCTTAGTGACCCTCGTGTTGTGACTGGTGGTGCACAGGTGACATGTAGCCTTGATGACCTTCGTGTTGTGACTGGTGGTGCACAGGTGACATGTAGCCTTAATGACCCTCGTGTGACTGGTTGTGCACAGGTGACATGTAGCCTTAATGACCCTCGTGTTGTGACTGGTGGTGCACAGGTGACATGTAGCCTTGATGACCCTCGTGTTGTGACTGGTGGTGCACAGGTGACATGTAGCCTTGATGACCCTCGTGTTGTGACTGGTGGTTCACAGGTGACATGTAGTCTTAGTGACCCTCGTGTTGTGACTGGTGGTTCACAGGTGACATGTAGCCTTAATGACCCTCGTATATCCAGTAGCTTTAAACGTAATAAACCAACCAGGTATAATCACAGTATTATATCCATGTTTATAGATGTGAAGACTGCACCTCAGCTGTGTATTCCAGTTCTGCTCCAATGTACGTTGTCGATAGCTTTTGTTATTAGCACGCTGACGTCCATGTATCTCAAGGCTTACGAACGTTTTCATCTAACCTTTAGCATACGAGTTTCTAAATAAGGACTATTTAGAAGCTTCCCAGTACGTTCATACAGCATTTGATATAAAGTTTATACGTCAGATTATACAGGATTGTGCAGAATTGAATTCGAGATATTTGACAGAGGTTTGTTGTTGTGTTGGTCCTCTCTCCAGTCTTCTATAATGGCTCTTTTTTTCCATATTTTTGTTTTGCCATAATAACTGTCAGTATATGAGAGGTCGTTAGTTTGTTACAGTCACGTAAAGGGCTAAACCCATGCTGGCCTGTCAGCTGTGTTCTATAAGGGCTTCCACTTAACCAGTTTCAAATATATATATATATATATATATATATATATATATATATATATATATATATATATAATTTGGTGTGTATATATATAACCCGAACACAGGAGACTGTAACAGTGTATACACCAGTGTATAATAGTGATAAACTGTATACACCAGTGTATAACAGTGATAAACAGTATATATACCAGTGTATAACAGTGATAAACAGTGTATACACCAGTGTATAACAGTGTATCATTATTATACACCACTTTAAGGAAATACTCTAAGGAAAACATACAGAAATTTGCAGAGAATAATAGTGGAGGGTGGAGCTTAATATTCCAGCATCTGTTCGCGTGGCCCCTCAGGTACTGCTCTGATGCGCAGCCTCTGCTCTCCTCTGTCTGAGTGGCTGTCTGAATGTATCTGTCTGAATGGCTCTGTCTTAATGGCTCTGTCTTAATGGCTCTGTCTGAATGGCTTTGTCTGAATGGCTATGACTGAACTGCTCTTGTAGAGTTCAGGCTTTGCAGATAGCACCTTTGTTGGCCACTGACTTGATTGTTGTGGCCCGGGGAGATGGGCGTTACTGATGGGCGTGGGTGCAGAGACCAGGAGGAGGGCGTGATTACTGAGGCTAGCATGGGGGTAGTCATGGAGGCTAGCATGGGCGTAGTCATGGAGTTTAGCATGGGCGTAGTCATGGAGGCTAGCATGGGCGTTGTCATGGAGGCTAGCATGGGCGTGGTCATAGGCATGAACAACAGGACGCCCACACCATCACAAACATAAAAAATCAATAAAAATGGCTAAAACAGTACGTTATACACAAGGAAAAACAGAAAAAAAACATTAAAATATATTGATACCTTTTCGAGTTTTTTTTCCCCCCATTTTGAATCCTCATATACCTATATTTTCAAGACCAATTAAAAAAATAAAATTTATTCTATGTGGTTAAATTTAGTGGAAATTTATTCACAGCTAATGATTCAGCGATAGTCTGAGTGTTAGTGATAATCTGAGTGTTAGTGATGGTTTGAGTGTTAGTGATGGTCTGAGTGTTTGTGATGGTCTGAGTGTGATGGTCTGAGTGTTTGTGATGGTCTGAGGGTTTGTGATGGTCTGAGTGTTAGTGATGGTCTGAGTGTTTGTGATGGTCTGAGTGTTTGTGATGGTCTGAGTGTTAGTGATGGTCTGAGTGTTTGTGATGGTCTGAGTGTTTGTGATGGTCTGAGTGTTTGTGATGGTCTGAGTGTTTGTGATGGTCTGAGTGTTAGTGATGGTCTGAGTGTTAGTGATGGTCTGAGTGTTTGTGATGGTCTGAGTGTTTGTGATGGTCTGAGTGTTAGTGATGGTCTGAGTGTTAGTGATGGTCTGAGTGTTTGTGATGGTCTGAGTGTTTGTGATGGTCTGAGTGTTTGTGATGGTCTGAGTGTTAGTGATGGTCTGAGTGTTTGTGATGGTCTGAGTGTTTGTGGTCTGAGTGTTAGTGATGGTCTGAGTGTTTGTGATGGTCTGAGTGTTTGTGATGGTCTGAGTGTTAGTGATGGTCTGAGTGTTAGTGATGATCTGAGTGTTTGTGATGGTCTGAGTGTTTGTGATGGTCTGAGTGTTTGTGATGCTCTGAGTGTTGTGATGGTCTGAGTGTTTGTGATGGTCTGAGTGTTTGTGATGGTCTGAGTGTTTGTGATGGTCTGAGTGTTTGTGATGGTCTGAGTGTTTGTGATGGTCTGAGTGTTTGTGATGGTCTGAGTGTTTGTGATGGTCTGAGTGTTTGTGAGTGATGGTCTGAGTGTTAGTGATGGTCTGAGTGTTGATCAATACACCTGGTGCCTTGATGCTTCTGAAGGGCTCTTGATTCAAGGAGTTGGAGCTACCCTCCCCTTCCTCGGAACAAACCTGATTAACTCACATTCCCTAGGAGTTGCATGGCCCTTACGGGTCCAGCGCTTCGCTGTGAACATTAATAATAATATGATTACAATAATAATAATTACTGTGGAAGACACTGCTGTGGAGACACTGCTGTGAAAGACTGCTGTGAAAGACACTGCTGTGGAAGACACTGGTGTGGAAGACACTGCTGTATAAGACTGCTGTGGAAGACACTGCTATGAAGACACTGCTGTGAAAGACACTGCATATCTCTCAGTGTTATGTATACAGACTCTTCAGAATTTAAATTAATTCCACTCTTAGATATTAAATTATTCCTGATGTTATCCTGGAGGTCAATAGGCCTTAGAACTAACATACTTATTGACTTTAAACTTATCCAATAAACCTACACAAGATGTTCAACGAAAGGTGTTCATCTCTCAGTGTATATACATCAATCCTTGTATTAGTAATTAAGGTGGTTATTACTGGCGGTCAACAAGTAATATCAATATTTTATTCAGATTATTAAACCCCGGAGGTTTAGTAACCCAGGGTAACCCTGGAGGGCTAGTAACATAAGGTAACTCCTGGAGGGCTAGTAACCCAGTGCAACCATGGAGGGCTAGTAACCCTAGGGGATAGTAATCCAGGGAAACCCTGCAGGGCTAGTAACCCAAGGTAACCCTGGAGGGCTAGTAACCCAGGGTAACTCCTGGAGGGCTAGTAACCCAGTGTAACCCTGGAGGTCTAGTAACCCAGGGAATCAGAACCACTGCCGATAGCATGTGGAGTTCCCCAAGGTAGTATTCTGGGTCCTTTATTATTCCTGTGTTATGTAAATGATATGCCCATCAGTGTCAAGTGCAAACTCCTACTGTATGCGGATGACAGTGCTCTGTTAGTGTCAGGTAAAGACCCACAAGATATAGCTAATGTATTAACACTGGAACTGGAGTCCTGCAGCAAATGGTTAGTAGACAACAAACTATCGTTACATCTAGGGAAAACAGAAGCCATACTCTTTGGCACGAAATATAAACTGAGCAGGGTAAATAATTTTAATATCCGGTGTAATGGGGAATCCATCACTTCAGTTTCCTCAGTAAAATATCTGGGAATTCCCTTTGACCCATGCATGTCAGGAGAATTGATAGGAAACAGTGTAGTAAAGAAAGCGAATGCCAGACTGAAGTTCCTCTACAGACAAGCACAGTGTCTACCTACTGAGGCTCGCAGGACCCTATGTCTAGCCCTTATACAATGTCATATGGACTACGCTTGCTCTTCATGGTACTCTGCCTTGACAAAAAAACTGAAAGATAAGCTGCAAATCACCCAGAACAAAATGGTAAGATTCATCCTGGACCTGGGTCCAAGAGAGCATGTAGGCCAGGATGAATTACAACAATTGGATATGCTGAATATTGAAGACAGAGTAAAACAACTTAAATTAAATCAAGTTTATAAAATTGCTCACAAACAGTGTCCAGAATATCTTGCTGCCAATTTTGTCAAGGCTGGGAACCAAAGCAGTCATAGTACTAGGGGGAGAGAGCACAACTTTGTAGTTCCCACAGTCAGTGGCCAGGCTTCAAACACCTTTTATTGTACAGCAATAAAGGAATGGAACAGACTGCCTGCACATGTCAAAGCCAGTCACAGCATGAGCCAGTTCAAAAAGAGAACCAAAAGGTACCTAATGAATGTAGCGACAGAAAGGGAGGAGAATGATTTTTTATTTTTTTAGCTAAGACACATGTATATGTAAATAACTCTTTTTACCTTATTCCTAGTATACATATATCCTTTATAATATAATAACATATATATCCTACACTGTAAAAAATTAAGGTGTAAAAAGGACCCCAATGGAAATAAGTCACTCTGTCTGACTTTTTTGGGTTATCCTAGGTTCTCTACACATATGCCGCTATGTATGATAATGTATGTAAATGTATTTGTGTATACCTGAATAAACTTACTTACTTACTAACTCCTGGAGGGCTAGTAACCCAGTGTAACCCTGGAGGGCTCGTAACCCAGTAACTTTTTTTGGGTTATTCTAGGTAATCTACACTATGTATAATAATTATGTGTACCTGTGCCTAAGTAAACTTACCTTATCTTATCTCTTACTTACAGCTCACTAAAATGGGTTAGTTATAGTGATGCCGTATAAGAGAGAGGCTGGGGTCTGACAGGTGTCGTTTGTTGATCAACGGTTGGGCAGTGGATCGAAGTAAAGGTGTTTCTGGCCCACTTACCACCTCTACCCACCGATTTCTCTTGCCCTGTGAGTGAGCCCACACCCCGCCCTCACCTCTCTCCTCATCACGCCCATCACCGCGACTAAATGGGTGCTATCAGGGGTGGTAGACTGATCCTGGTGCTCGATAGATGACGGGTGGGCGAGGTGGTCTATTGCAGTTCTCTTCCATGTCTGTCCTGAATCTATCGAACCTCTCTATAGACCATGTCAATTTTTTTTTTTTTTGCGGAGGGGTAGACTGATCCTGGTGCTTGATAGATGACGGGTGTGAGAGGTGGTCTATTGCAGGTCTATTCTAGGTCTATTCCATGTATGTTGTGAATCTATCGAGCCTCTGTAAGACCTCTACATTTTAATAATTTTCTAAGTGTTGTTAAGAGTGGCTAAACAGTATCTCTTGTTTAGGAATTATAAGAACATTTTAGGTTATAAAATGTCACTTTTGTATTTATGTATGAACCATATGCATTATCTTTAATTGTAATTAGTTATATTATAATTATGTATATGGCTTAAATAAAAAACTGAACTGTGAAGTGTAGTACATTCGGTTCACATCTGATGGATGCGAGTTTGATTAAGTAAGTTTATTTCTGCACATGTACACATAAGTACAATTATCATATGTAGTGTAAATTACCTAAAATAACCCAAAAAAGTAAGATAAAGTGACTTATTTTCAGGGACCCCAATGGAAATAAGTCACTTTGACTTTTTTGGGTTATCTTAGGTAATCTTCACATATGTTGCTATGTATGATAATCTGTGTGACTGTATTTATGTGTACCTGTACCTGAATAAACTTACTTATTTCCACTGGGGGGACCATGATTCCATCATGATTAGAAACTGGCATGTTTCCTCACACCTGCTGCCCTTGTTCATGTAGCAGTGAGTAACTAGGTGATAGCTGACCTGTGTGGGTCACATCGTGGGAAGATCGTTGGACTCCACTGGAAATAAAGTCCACTCGTGGCTCGATTGGCAGCATCCTCTGATCACACACTGAGGGACCAGGTGGCACGTCAGAGCAATCAGCATTTAGTACTGCAGCCTGTCCTGGAGTTTACCTGTCCAGTCACAGAACGTAAACAGATGCAGCAGATATTAACAAAGACCTCTGGTGCAGTAAGGTTAAGTTACGTTTGGCTATTTAGGTTGGGATAAGTGGGTTTCCTCTAGGTTAGATAACGTTTCTTACCATTCGCACAATAAAATAGTTCAGATGTAAAGCCAATTTGATATTATATACTGTAATTCAAGCATCATTATTAAAGCTGTTGGCAGATGGGGAGCTTTCAGCATTTTCAGGCAGGATGTTTCATAATTTTTTTTATTTCCATAGAGTTTCTGAGCAGGCTAAATCATACACAAAAAAACAAAGCAAGATAAGTCACTCTGTCTGACTTTTTTGGGTTATCCTAGGTTCTCTGCACATATGCTGCTATGTATGATAACCTATGTATACCTGAATAAACTTACTATAAAGTGGAATACAGTTTATTATATAATTAAGGTGATTGACGTATATGACTATAGAAAGCCCCTTGATGTGCATTGTGCATAGCCTTCTGGGCAGCCTTAAAATGTGGAATATCAAAAAGATACCCATTTCTTTTTTTGTGTCCATGTGTTCCGTTGCAGCTCTCCAAAAAGAAGTTAAGCTCTGGGTAATGTTTATACTGAATACAGTGGTACCTCGAGTTACGATGGTCCCCAAAATCGCCCTTTTATGTAAGTTTATTTTTTTAAATGCTTTTGTAAGTATATTTTTGGGGGTGTAAAAGGACTAGTCTATTTTACATTATTCCTTATGGGGATAAATTCGTTTGGTAATGGCACTTGAACAGCATTCTCGAACGAAAAAATATCGTAACTCGAGGTACCACTGTATCTTGTATACATAGAATGCACAGTAGAAAGTGAGAATATTTTGTATGTTAAGCAAATTTAAACCTCTAAGTGAGGTGGGTGTGTGTTGCCTGGACACTGGATAAGTGATTATTATGAGATAATTTCTAATGAGTGGCTCAGTAGGCTACGGTGTCCCATATCTTGGTAGGCAACACTTACCTCACACACTTGAGTGTCCGTGGTTCAATCCCCAGCATGGGAGGAAACATTATAATAATATCTTTATTTCTACAAGTAAATGAACAAGGTATACAGGCCTAGCTGACATCAGTGACATACTACTACATAGAAAGCCGCTTGTTATGCAGAGTGTTTCGGGAAAATTAGGTTAATTTTGTTCCAGGATGCGACCCACACTAATCGACTAACACCCAGGTACCCACTTTACTGATGGGTGAACATAGACAACCAGTGTAAGGAAACATGCCCAATGTTTCTACCCTTTCCGGAAATCGAACCCGGACATTCACCATGTGAAGCAAGAGCTTTTGCCACCAGGCCACGGGCCACCATGGCTGCTGTAAGTGTTCACCTAGCAGCAAGTAGGTACCTGGGTGTTAGTCGACTGGTGTGGGTCACATCCTGCGGGACAAGATTAAAGGACCCCAATGGAAATCTAATGCCACATTTTAAGAAAGTCAAACTTTGATTTATTTTTGTCACTAAGAACTGTTAATGACTTTAATTCATAGTCACTACAGAGTACCATACTGGCTTAGCATTTAATGTATCATACAAATAATTTACAGTATTAAACAAAATATAGTAAGTGTGTAACTACTGTATCAGTACTGTTAAGGTATTAATGTTTTGTATAAAAGATGTATTGGTTTCAGATACTGTACATACTACCAGCTTTGCAGTATTGGTGCTATTAGATTCCATTACTTGGTTTCATGCTTCACAATCTAGCCTTTGGAAGAAAGTCTTCTCTACCTGCAGGAATGGCAGTAAAGTAAGTAAAATCAATACAGTGGTACCTCGAGTTACGATGGTCCCCAAAATTGCCCTTTTATGTAAGTTTATTTTTTTAAATGCTTTTGTAAGTATATTTTTGGGGGTGTAAAAGGACTAGTCTATTTTACATTATTCCTTATGGGGATAAATTCGTTTGGTAATGGCACTTGAACAGCATTCTCGAACGAAAAAATATCGTAACTTGAGGTACCACTGTATATAGTAAGCATGTTATATTTGGGATTGCTCAAGTTGTTCCCTTGAACAAGTTCTTGCTATTGTATTAGGAGGGAATTGAATATTAGATTTTAAAGTTAGGGCTGAAAACATATATAAAGGCATTGTGAATAAGAATAACAGTTTTTGTGGAAACTGTAAATTCCAGTAATAATTGTATTGCACAGTATTTGATAGGTCTTTTCCTTTCCTTGTTCTACAGTTTGAATCATTGTGTTGAGAGTGATGAAATAGCTACACATTTTATATAGGGAACAAGGCTAGTAACCCCTTCTCCGGTATAAATTACTAAATGTAAAAAGAATAAAACTTTTGTTTCTTCTTCGGGTCACCGGTGGAAGATGACCGATGTGTTAAAATAAATTATTGATGTAGTTTTATGGCAACTGTGTTATGATTGGAGGAAAATTTAGATAATAAAATACCTTTTGTAAAATATTTTTTATTACATCAAATAGTACAAAAGTTTTGTAATTAAAATGAACTTGATTGTTTCTTACATGTTAATAAATGCATTTGGTAATGGATCCTCATAGTATTTTAAGTTTAAGAAGTGATCCATTTGTACCAGCAATTGATACTGCATTCTTATTCAACACTTAAACATATTTTGATATTAGAACAGTGGAGTACTGCAGTAGGCCTACTGACCTATGAATAGGCATATCCTATATTATTCATCAACTTTTAATAACTGAACAAGAGATTCATTATTTGTTAAGACTAAATCCAGCATAATATTTTCCCTTGTATTATTCTTTACTATTTGTACTAAAAATATTGTTTTAGTACATCAAAATAATGGTCTTCATTATGTATGACTTTTACTATGAAATACAGTAGACCCCCGGTGTTCGTCCTACTCCAAACTCGCCCTTTTATGTAAGTGTATTTTTTTAAATGCTTTTGTAAGTGTATTTTTAGGGGTCTAAAAGGACTAGTCTACTTTACATTATTCCTTATGGGAATAAATTCATTTGGTAATGTTACTTGAACAGCATTATGGAACGAAAAAATAACAAAAACCGGGGTCCACTGTATAATTAACTCATACATAGCATTGAATCATGAAAGCTGAAGAGCAACACCCTCAACCTGCTGCGTTCTCCAGACTAATGGATTGCTGTTGTCATAGCAGTGTTAACAGATTTTGAAACTCAAGTTACTGTACTAACATAGGGAGAGGGAAGAGCAGATAATAGATGTATGTAGTACTGCTGTTATATCACAATACTGAGCCAGGTTACCCATGGGTCACCCTAGCAAGACAGATCACTGGCCCTATTCAGTGTCACCTCAGGATGACTAGTCAACTCTTTTGAAAGCACTGCTCTAGAGAATGTAAGTTCAGTTTTCTGGTTCATTCTCTATACAGTGGTCCCTCGGTTTTCGCTGAAAATTCGTTCCAGAATGCTGCTCAAGTGCCATTACCGAACGAATTTACTTCCTTAAGAAATAATGTCACGTAGGTTAGTCTATTTCAGACCCCAAAAAATACACTTGCAACAGCACTTACGAAAATACACTTACATAAATGTTCGAGTTTGGAGATGCACGAAAACCGAGGGACCACTGTACATATATCCATTCCATTCCATGGAGACCAGAACTTCACCACATAATCTAGATGGAGCAGTCAGGTAGTTTTATTGCAAATATTATGCACTATTGTCTTGGCCTCTGATTTCTGTTACCCCAGAATATGTAAATATTTGTTTGCATTTGGTTTCATAACGAATAGTAATTTTTTAGTTTATTTGTGCAGTTATATTCTCTTCCAAGGATTAAAATATTTTTGCTGTTTTCTTTACCTGTAGCATCTATCAGTACAGTCTAACAGTGGCACCTTCAGCTGAGCTGGCTACCACAATGTTGCCATCCCTTTCCCAGAAAGATGCACCCTATATCTTGCATACATGTTATATTTGTCATTGTCCCTCTTGTCAATGAATAATATTGTTTTTTCTTTGTAGTACTTTTTCATCTAGCAATTTATACCACTTGTCAGGACAAATTCACTACCTCCTACTCTTTTTTTTTTTATGATTTTTTTAAATGATTGGAATATACCTTGCTTGTCAATAAAAAAATTATTTTTTAACATTAGACTTGTGTATCAAGATCCTTTTTTTTCAGGTCAGGATGTGCTGTTCAAGATAAACAAGAAATTTTACTGAGTATTGAATATCAAGATGTAAATCCAATATATTGAGGTTTGAAGAAATACAGCATAAACAAGATTTTTCTTATAGTTTTAAATGTTTGAACTAAATGAAAAATCTGTCAAAACATGTACTTCATAGAATATCTTAAATATTTAAATAACCTGCTGCAGGATGGTTGACTGGGATACTGGTAACTCAGAACTGCATGCAAGAAGAATGCATACAGTTTTAGAAGACTCCAGCTCTTTTCTAGTTGGCAAAATGTTTCAAGATGATGAAGTTGAGCTTAATGTAATGGATTTTGTTGAAACAGAGTACAAACCTGATAAATGTGACGATAAAAGAATTAGACGAAGTATGTCAGTTAGCTCAGAAAATTATAGACAACGAACAGTAAAGACTGACTTTAAAGACTCATATGGTGGCACAAATGAGAGATACAATACTAGAATAAATTCCTTACCACCTACCACAAACCAAATAATAAACAGAAAAAAGAAAAAGAAATCTACACTACATCCTACTTTGGCAGTAGAACAAAATAATGATGTAGATATTTCATTGCATTTTCCTTATGCAACTTACCTAAAAAGCCTTTGTGATGAAGTAGGGGATGTTCAAAGCCCAATGTCAGATTCCTTTCACTCAAAAATATTTGACCAGCTTCGTCGTGCTGATGTACATTATCCGTATGCATCTCTTTTGGAAGAACTTCACCAAAGTGTTGAAGTTAAGGCCACCAACATTCCGTCCACAATAGAAGACACATATCAGCAGGAACCCCATGAGTTGGGAATTGCTGATGTTATGAGAAGCCTTCACCATCCAACTACAGTGAATGAGAATTCTAAGAATGTACAGGATTCTCATATAGAGAGCTTTGATGCACCCTTTAGCACCATGCTGTTGGGTATGGTTATGCAGCAAAAAATTCAAGATTATGCACGTAATCACTTCAATAGAGTGAACACAGTCGGTGATTTCCGTGGAATAGGCGAGGTCTTGAAAACCTACATGCCAAAGTCACAAAATGATGACCCTCCCCCAAGTGAACTTCATTTCTCTTCATTATTACAAAAATTTTCACTTTTTGCACAAGATAAAGTGATGCAAGGAACTAACTCATTTCATGAAAGCAGCGATGAGGAGCATGAGCAAATCTTGCTATGGTCTACATCTGAATCATCTCATAGTGAAGATGATGATTTTGAATGGAAGCCAACAAGTTGGAAGGCCAAACAAGTGACCACTGTTGTAAACATTCCTAAGAAACGAAAATCAAAATCTAGGAGAAAGAAAAAGAGGGTAGTTAAAACTGATTATTCGAAGTCAAATGTTCCTAGCTCTTCTCAAAATTATTTTAATTGCACTGCTCAGAAATATTCAAGTTACACAGGAAAAGCTGAAAGTGATTCGAATACCTCATCAGTACCATCATCTAGGCTCCTACAACTTATTATGGGAAATATTCAGAATGATCAAGAGGAACCTACAATTGAGAGGCCACATAAAGTCTTGCAAACAGAGGAAATAAAAAATATATATAGATGTAATGTTAGACGTAGTAAAAGAAAAGCCAAAAGAAACAATACTCCAAACTACATAGAGAAAGATAGTCTTAATTTAAAAAATAAAGTGCAAGATAATGATGATAGCTTAAAAGGCAAACAAAACAAGCAACTCAAAGAAGAAGTTTTATCGGTGAGCAATAGCGAAGCAGAAAATAACACAGTAGATGACCCACCATGTAGCATAAAATCAAGCGAACCTCAGTCTCTCTTGAAAGAATATCTTTTAAAGCCAGCTGGAGAGGAGAGAATACAGACAGAGAACTGTGATATACCAAAAGTTGAAACAAATTTTCTGTTTAGTCGTTTATTGCAAAATTTTAAAAGTTTAGCTGAATCTAGCCACTCTGATAATTCTGAAAGAAGACAAGAAAGTTGCACTGGTCCCAGTATCTTGCGAGGAATGCTCGTTGGAGGAAACAGTAATGAACTCGACAGAATAAATTGTACAGAGGAAGAAACACAAGACAAAAATAACTTTATTGAACATATAGATCTTTCATCCATTCAAGAATGTTCTTCCAAAGATTCTCTTTTTGAAAGCAGTGGTTCTGTGTGCAAAGTTAAGTATGAACAAGACATCAAAATTGAGTTTGAGGAAGATGTCCTTTGTAAAATTGAATGTGATGAAGATAATTTTGAATGTCAAGTTTGTCACCTTCAGTTTTCTTCTGTAGTAGATCTTTCCAACCACCAAATACTGTTTCACTGTAACGAAGATCCTCAGACTTCCAACTCCCACAAATTATTGCCATGTAATGTTGATGGTCTGCAGAGTAATGTGCTCCAGGAGAAATTGCCAGCCTGACATTGGACTCTGATGGTGCATTATTTAACTGTGCTTCCCACAATAATTCATTTATCATGCCAGACTGGCACTCCACATGTGCACTGTGCAATATGTACAAATATTTTAGGATAAGTATATAGTGTTTTTTGTTATAAATTCTATAAATATGTATTTAACAGAAAATATTGAATTTTTATATTAGTGTCTTGAAGAAGCAAATTATAATTGAATTGTTTACTATATATATATTTGTGGTACAGCTACTTGGTGTTAAGACTGAGTCCGTCCATAGAAAACAGCCTATTGTGTAAGTAAAATGTTCTTTCAGTTAAAGGCTGTTATTCAGGAAGTGCGTGCAATTATATACTAGCTAAATACTGTACAGTTTATTTAGCGTGTTTTACAGTGAAATGTCGTGTTTGTCTCAATCGGGTGTGAAGTTCGTTTCTTTCATTAGTGTCCCTACATTTTTAAAGTGAATTATGTGTTAGTAGCATCCTGTGTTTTAATAAAACAGATGTAGGTTTGGGTATATCCAAGAATATATTAATTATTGATACATAAGCAATAGTTTGATCAGATACAGTATGCTCTGTGTATGATAGAGCTATTGTCATGTTTACTATACATACAAATAAAATCATTGGCATTTAAGAACTGTTAAAGTACAGTATTTTAAATATTAATACAGAAATTAAAATGTAAATGAGATATATTTCTTATATATTAAGATGGAGTAACTAAAGATATTTGATTTAATGATGCTTTTATAATGCCAAAGAAATTTTATTGGTTAAAACTATTTATTGTCTGTAATATATTGATCTCATTGACTGCATTGCATTCATGATCCAAGATGAAATATAATGCTCATACATATATGGGTTTTGTATCCATTTTTATATTGGTATATATATTGCCTAAAATGTTAATATTTTTCTTGTTTAAATCCACTTCAGTTATTTTTTTTTCCTGTTACCTAGTATTCTTTTAGGTACTGTAGCGGTACTCAAGAGATATGCAAAAAAAAAAAAAATCTTTATTGGTTTAAATAGATGCAATGCTCTGTATTATGTAGGAACTAGTAATTAAAACCAAACATACACCATATAATATTTGCTATGACAAAATATACAGTGGACCCTCGGTTTTCGCCGAAGATTCTTTCCAGAATGCTGCTCAAGTGCCATTACCGAACGAATTTACTTCCTTAAGAAATAATGTCACGTAGGTTAGTCTATTTCAGACCCCCAAAAATACACTTGATAAAAAACTTACGAAAATACACTTACATAAATGTTCGAGTTTGGAGATGACCGAAAACCCAGGGACCACTGTATTTATCAGTACAGTACTGTAATGGAATTATATCAACATCTCTGTGGAAATTAAAATCTTTGAATTATTAAATTGCTCAAGAATGGGAAATTTGCAATTAAAATGAGGTATTGATATTTTATTTTTTTTATATTCAATTAATATTATAATACTGTACATACATCATAGTACAAGTAATGATTCAGTACTTGAATTACAGTAGCCCCAAACATGTGGCTACCCTCTTTAGCACATATTTCATAAAACAAAGCTAGTTTGCATGTATCATAAGCTGGTCTTGTGAAGTTAGTTAATGTGTAAAGCTGAATCAGGATAAGAACGCACAATAGTTTTGCATCTGTTAGTAGAAACGGTTTGCCATTTTTTTTTTTTTTTTTGTCCTATTCATTCTGAAGTACAGTGGAACCTCGTTCCAGAAAGTCTGATGAAAACCGAATTGTACGAAAACTGAAGCAATATTTCCCATAAGAATTAATGTAAATTCAATTAATCCATTCCAGACACCCAAAAATATTAACAAACTTTTTTATAGAGAATAACTATAGTTTTACATACAGAAAACAATGAGAAATAAGTATAAATGACAAATGAAATGGATAAATGAACATTTAACATCACTTTTACCTTTATTGAAGACTCTTCTTGGCATATGGAAGACAGCGAGGAGGGAAGAGGGAGGAGAAGTTATTGTTTGGAAAGGGAATCTCCTTCCATAAGGACTTCAGGTATCAAGACCCTATCTGGGGTTACTTCCCTTCTTTGTCTTTTACTGGCACTAGGACCAGCTTGAGTCATTGCACTCGTTCCAGGCATTTTCTTTACGAAATCCGCATGCAACTGCCTTGCTTTTTCGCAAATTATCGACTCCAAAACACTATCTTCCGCTAACTGTTTTTCGTTGATCCACACCAACAGCAACTTCTCAACATCTTTGATTGTTTGCGATCTCTGTTTTGTTAGCACATTTACCCCTTTAGCAACATCAGCTTCCTTGATTTCTTTTTTCTTTGCCAGGATGGAACTGATTGTTGATGCGAATTTCCTGTACATCCTGGCAAGATCGGCCACCCGTACACCACTCTCATACTTAGCTACGACTTTTTTTAATTATATCTTGTTTCTCGCATTCTTTATCAAAGGACTGGCACTCGGAACTTTTTTTGGCCCCATGGTGGCTTATTTAGCAGTCACACTCAATAAACAAGCACAAAAAACTATGGATTATTATGAAATGTTTCAGCTGAACACGCGGGGTGATGCTCACTCAACAATAAACAAAGGCAGACTGAGTCACTCGGTGCTTGAGTGGGCGAGTGACGCCGGCGGGCAGGCGGACGCGTTCGGTACGGACCATTGTTAACTCTACGAAAACTGAGGTGATGTACAAAACCTGGGACAAAATTTCGATGGAAAAAGTCGTCGAAAACCAAATCCTACGAAAACTGGGGCGTACGAAAACTGAGGTTCCACTGTAGTAGACTATTTTTTTTGAATCTCCATACATGTATATTAATTATAAAAAGTTTTATTTTCAAGCAGGATTGATCATCTATAGGAATGAGCCCTGTACTAAATTAAAAGCTTTGGGGGATGTGACTGGCTTTTCACCACAAGTACTCTTTGTGTATTTTATGTTTATTTTTGTTGCCCACCCTACTATAAGGCTTTGTGGTACAGTTATCAGCTTATATTAAATCCCTTTAAATATTGTGTATTATCAAGAAAATAAAAAGTCACAATACCGTGGCTGAAACTACACAAATATCCTGCACTTAGGAGACAAACTTACGACGATCCTTCATTCTGACTTGGACCATTAACAAGTCACACAGAAGCAAGAAGGGAAGGGGGCCATAATATATACAAGAGGGGTGGGAGGAGACAGTAGTACTAGTAGTAGTGGTAGCAATAGTAGTAGTGCAGCAGTGGTAGAGGTAGAAGTAAGAAAGTAATAGTAATGATAGTGAAAAAAAATCTCTAAAACCCACTGATGCTTCAGGTGTCTACTCCATTTCCTGCTCCTCTCGTTCTTTCCAATACTTTATAGAAACTGACTGCTCTTCCTGAAACTTGAAGAGCACAAAAATGTTAGCCTAACTGACACAACAAAGCTTTTTTCTGTCTTGTTAGAGATTACAGTCATCCTATTAACTAGTCCTCTGCCTTCACAGACACTGTCTTGTTGAAGCATCCCTTATACACATCATTCCTAATATGAATCTTAGTCTTATTTTTCTTTCTGTAGATGCCCTCCTTTCTCATTACATTGTCAAATACTCTAAATGTCAGAACACTCATGATTTGACCAGACTTGTCTCCCTGTCCTTACCTCTTTACTGTTCCTTTACTTTCATTGCCTTCCTTATTTTCTGCCTAGGTGGGTTTTGCACTATGGTAATTTTGTCCTGCAGAGGGTTTTGGCCTAACCCCCTTGGCCAGTAGCTTTCTTGCAGTGCTCCCTGTTCTCTTGTTATTATAGACTACCATGACTAGTATTACTACTACCACTACTGTTTATTCACTAATATTACACTCTTCTCTTATTTTTTTTTTCCCACCACTACCACTACTACTACTCTCTGCTGCTACTACCACCTTATTTCTATCTTTACCGCTGCTGCACTGCCACTTCTGCTACCACTATGACTACCAGTAATACAACCATCTCTACCACCACTATCTGTGATGCTGATGCTACCACCACTGCCACTGCTGCCATCATCACCACTGTTCTACCACTCATTCATATACAGATCCCTTTCCCGTCTCACTTTTCTGTGTGACTCATTAACTGTCCAAGTCAGATTAATAATAACAATAACAATTTTATTTTCGCATGATACATGTTTGTACAAAGGAGTGTAACAATTTGGTGAACATGCCAAAAGCCCCTGTATGTGCAGGGCATTTCGGGCAAACTTAAGACTAACTTAAGATCAGATTGAAATGTCACCATAAGTTTCAGCCTCCTAAGTGTGGGTCATCAAATTTATTATACGTGCTCTTATTTATTTTGCATTTAGCTAAATCTTTGTTTATTGTTACTAATTTTAAACAGTGTACAGTGGTCCCTCGGTTTTCGCCGAAAATTCGTTCCAGAATGCTGCTCAAGTGCCATTACCGAATGAATTTACTTCCTTAAGAAATAATGTCACGTAGGTTAGTCTATTTCAGACCCCCAAAAATACACTTGCAACAGCACTTACGAAAATACACTTACATAAATGTTCGAGTTTGGAGATGCACGAAAACCGAGGGACCACTGTATGTTTGTTTTAAATATATATATAGAAATTGGTACCTGCACTATGTTTAGCAAGAAATGTTACTACTTGGGATTAGATTTGATGGAGTTTGGTGTTCTGTATTTAAAAATCATGAAAGTTACAGCAAAATGCTAATATTGTATCTTAAGAATTATGGAATTATGTTTAGATTACTTTTGTAGGTCCTGTCTCAATTGTTAATTGTAATTTTTACCCATATTCAGAAAACTTAATTTGTAAAACACTACTTGCCACACATCAATTTCCTGTTCTTTTGTTATTACCAAATTCAATAATGATCATCCCTTTCTTATTTTATTTTAACATTATTAATTCTTTAGCATGCTGTTGTTATTTACAGTCACTGAATATCCATTTGTTATTAATACTTTTATTATTTCATGAACATAATTTGTATAAATAAGAAGCCTGTTAATTAACTTGCACTCTGGCAATCCTCCCAGTGTGTAAGTCATTTAACACAAATCTTACAGATTTTTGCTTACATTTTTGTATATATTGATCTTTACTTTCCATGTTTCTTAATACGTACAGTAGTTCTTACTCCTGTAATAGTTTCCAATTTATGAGGTCTGGTCCAAGACCTGGCCACAAGGGCGAGGATCACCAGAACCATAAACAGATATTTACAGATTCAGCCAACACACATTCTTTCTCTTGGTTTTTCCTTCAACACGTTAACATTTGATTCATGTTATCAGTCCTACAGGTTTCTGTTTATTCCTTATCATACTAGCATTGTTGGTACCAGAGAAGAGATGTGAACTCAGTGCTCTGGTTTAAACATTTTCTGAATGCTTGAACCACATGAAGACTCATCACTGTGACCTGATTGTGAAGCATATAAAACTTTGTAATACTGCATATGATTATAACCTGAAAGGTCATCAGTAATTGCTTAAAAAGTTTCTTAAAAGTTAATTTTATTGGACTGTTGTAATGAATATTCTACTTTGCCATTCACCTGTCAGTTGTTATTCATTTATTGAAGTTTTAGCAATCACTTGTAGTATGTTAATAGCATCAAACTTTAAAATATAATGACATTACAACTACTGTGATTACTATTTTAATTTGCATTGAATGGGCTCTAGCACTTGGACTAACCTTTTAGCTTTCAGTTAACTGATGTAAATTAGCTCTCATAATGTTTGAACCCATGAATGGTATGTGCCATATAACGAAATAAAGAGCAGATGAAGATATCTAATAAAAATATATTTTATTTTTCTTGTAAGAGTAAATAAACTTAAAATATTACATGCATATTAAATACAGTGAAAGCTCTCTTATCTAAAGTGAGGAAGGGAAAAGGGATAAGAGCTGGTAAAGATAATTTGCATATCCTGATACAGTAGGACCCCACTTTACAGCACTTCACTTTACAGTGTTTTGCTAATACAGCAGTTTTCAATTATACCCATTTATCATTTATTAAGACTCAACAATATATTCACTACTCACTATAAGCTATGGATGAAAATATTTTAAGGTAAGTAATGCCTAGTTATATTGTTTACTTAATATATTATAGTGTAAACATGTTATCAGGCTTTTATATGCATATGAAAGCTATAATTCACTTTACAGTGATTTTTGCTTTACAGCAGTAGGCCAGAACCTAACCTGCTGTATAAATGGGGCCTTCCTGTACTTGTTCCATTATTATGTAAACCACCCATATGCCTTTTTTTTATGTAGATGAAGGTCTCGTGATCCAGAGCATTTCTGCTGCTCTCCCTCTCCTTGGATCAAATCCAATTGCCTTGCATTGTCTCAGATGGCTGAGGAGCTGTTGTTGAGGCGTTTAGGCATTTAGAGGATGGAGACTATAATGACTAAAGGGCTATATAAATCTGGGGTGAGAGTAGGGTAAAGGAGGTTTTGAGTGCTAGGGGGTTCAGTATCCAACATACATATGTGTATGTTAGATCAGAGTGGAGACAAGTGAGTTTATTGGCTGGTAAGCAAGATTTTAGTCCTGGAGGTGGGAAATACAGTGCCTGCACTTGGGAAGGGGTGAGAATGTTGGAGTTTGGGGGATCATCTGAACTGTGTCAGCACACTTTTGGGGGATTTATCCTACATCATCTTACTTTAGCTGATGTTGTCTTTTGTATGTGATCAATGAAACTACCTGTAAGTTGATGCCAATTTTTTTTTTCATATCTGGAATGGCAGGTGGGTGAATAATTCACTGGGATTCTTCATGGCAAAACATTACTTTAGAGAGTATTCCCATGCACCGTGCTTCCACATAAATATAATAATATTAATAATAGTACATAGTAATAATAATAATAATAATAGAGAGCATTTACTGTGCATGACAAATTTCATAATTTGAGATATAGTTTTTCTTTATTAAATCACTGGCTTGTTGCTGATCTAATTTGCTTTTTAAGGAGAATAAAAAAATAACTTAAAAAATATTTAAGAATCATATTGCTATTGAACTATCAATTCTTATTTTCAGGCATTTGTTAACCTTCCTGGAAAAGGGTAAGAAATTAGTTTTTGCTTTCCTTTTATTGAGTACTTACTACTTATGTAGACTGTAGTCACTATGATATGGAACAAATTGCCTTAAGAGGATAGTGTACAGTACAGTACAGGTCAACCATCATTAATCCGGCATCATTGGGACCTGTAGTGTGCTGGATTAGTGAGTTTGCTGGATTACAGAGTGGTTAGGTTAGAATACATTTAATGAACCTATTAATAGAGAGATGGCTACATCATCTTCATTTTCATCACTGCTTTCTCCTCCTCTGGCTTGCTGCTGTGGATTTACAACCATCTGCACAATTTCTGAGTCAGTATAATGATGAAATTTGAAATTATGCTAGCCGAAATTAGTGCCAGATTATTGATGGAACCTGTAAACAGAAGCAAACATCCCTTCTTTGCAAGATCAACATTGCTTTTGTTATTTTGTTAGTTTCCTTAATAAGCAAACAGAACAATCACAGATGTTGGTAAGATTAATTCATTAATTACCAACTCCATTTATTACTTTTTTAATCTCTGCATTGGAACTCTGGCAGTGTCTCTTAATTTATCCCACTTTACATTCACTCCATATTGTACTTTTTTGCCTCTGTGGGAAGTTCCAATAATTAAGGTTTATTCTTTACCCCTTTCCACATCAGAAGATCAATTTATCTATACTACAAACTCGTGCTCAATCTTGCAATCATATTCTCATGCTATGGTAGTGTATATTAATGGCTCCAAATCCTCAGAATGAATAAAGTACAGTGCTGTTTTTTCAGATAAGAGTAATCCAAGGACATTTATTAAGTCAGCCAGTAAGTAATCTATTGGATCATCGATGATGTTAATTTTATACCTTCACTAATCTTTAACCACACTAATCCCTGCCCTTACAGCCTTACTCCTCAAGGTGCTTTTTATGTTGGCAAGGTACCTTTGATCCAGGGAACTGGATATATCTTCCCCTTCCTTGAATCAGATCTGATCCAAGGAAGGTACTGCATGGCCCTTATGGGTTTAATAGTTCCCCCATAATCAGTGTGATAATAATAATTTCATCTTATTAAAATAAAATTTAAAAATTTCTAAGCATTTAAAAATTAAGCAGATAAAAAAATGGTCACAGGTCAAGACTAAGAGTTTACATATCAGCTCTGCTGCTGCTTGTGCCAACAAAGTAATATTTACATTTCTATTTCTTGCATCTTATGAACAACACAAATGTATTGTTTTGTCTTGTATATATTTACAAATGTTTGTTATTGTCCTTGCTTTGTTTAGCATTTATGACTGAAATGTCTAGTACCTAATGTTGAGCTGCAGTTCACTGTTTAGATATTAGCCACAATTAAAGTAGAGCAGACTCAGATGTTCACAGTAGGTAAAAAAGAACACATTAGTTATAGAAATTAAAGTACAGTATTTAATGTTGTTGAAAGTGTTATGAATTGTATTCATTTACCTTTATAATTTTATTTGTCCCTGTTTGTTATAATTCCTGTAAATATATTTGTAATATCAATACACAATTAATTTCAGTGCCATAAGATTTAATGATGATCCATCTTAAGATGTGTCGTGCTAGGAAAAAGTAAGCACCATGATAAAAGCTTGATTATAGTACAACTGTGCATAATTTTGTACAAGTCATTACCTGTTATGAAAGTGAGAATGGATACCAAAAGGAAGAATGTTGAATTATGATGACAGAATTGAAAGTGGTTACTGTAAAAAAATATTTTGTGATAAGTGTTGAATCATATATTTTTTGTATAAATATAATAATGTGATATTAAGCAATATAGTAAGGTATATTGTGAGGTCAAGATAATGTAGAGACAGAAGTCAATATTTTTATTTTTTTAAAGAAATGTTTTTATTATACAGTAACGTTAGTTTGATTGGAAAGGAAATGGTAATTGATAAACATAAAAATATAGTTCAGTGAAAGAGTTGAAAGGTACTTTAGATACAAATCACAAGATAAGCTATGCTATAAGGCACATATAACAATAATGATGTATTTTCTATGTAATAACCACTCTTCCTTCACATCATAGCTTGTTCTTTAAGAAGTCATATCCTTTGCAAAAATTTCATTGTGTAAAAAAATCCAGATCTGTTACATTTGTGTATCAAATGATGTTAATTAAAAAAAAAATGGCATCTGGACCTAAAGCCTGTAGCAGCTCCACCAACCTAAATGTAACCACAGAAACAAAAATCAAACATGAAAATAAAATTATTTTTGGATCCATATAAAAAATCTTTTAATTGGTCTCTTCAGTACACTGATTATCTTTTGTGTAATCCTGCATGAAATAGTTTCAGATATAGAGGTAGGGAATTTCAAATAAATTTTTTGTCTGCTTTTTGCATTGGGGCATAATTGTGGAAAATTTTAAGAGGCTTGTTTAAGAAGTGTACATTTCATCCTTTATGCACCAATTAAAAAAATTCAATAATGTAAATTTATATACAACATGGATTTGTGGAATCTTTTAGGCTAGGATCCACAGCAGTGCAATATTGTTACAGTATTATTACTGGATATTAAAAAAAAAAAAAAAAACTGCCAAACCTGTATAAGTCATCCTGCAACAGTGCAACAAGATGATTGCTGTATGACTCGTATGGGTTTAGCATAGGTTTTTTAATAGAATAATAACCATGTGGTAACCCACTCATACAGTAGGATGAGAATTACCATAGATAGTTGTTGTTATATTCTTGGGGAAGCACTAAAACCACAAGGCCATACAGTTAATGGGGAATGAGAGGCAATCAAGTTTGATTCAAAGAAGTGGAAGGCAGATCCAAATCTTTGGATCAAAAGACTTTCACTGGCATCAAGGTACCACCCTCTCCATTCTTGAAGGAAGTGGATTACAGTATGTAAAGGATAAGAAGTCAAGTGAATCAAGATTTGAGAATAATGCATTGTAGTAGCGAGTGATAGGATACTGGTATGTACAGTGGACCCTCGGTTTTCGTCGATAATTCTTTCCAGAATGCTGTTCGAGTGCTGTTACCGAACGAATTTGTTCCCATAAGGGCGAATGTAAATTAGATTAGTCATTTCAGACCCCCAAAAATACACTTACATAATTGTTCGAGTTGGGAGCTGTATGAAAACCGAGGGTCCACTGTACGTAGTATTTTGATTCAGACCCAAAGATGGCTGAAAATTAAGTTGTTAACAATGAGTTTACTTGAAAAAAAGATATTAAAAGATTGTTGGGTGGCACTGTATGACCCATACAGGTTTAGACTTTCCATGAATATAAGAATAATACAAAGTGTTGGAAGGTATGGAGTGCAGGTTAACTGAGATTGTTTGAAACATATTAACAGGTGTGTAGATCAGAGATAAAGCATTAAAATGGTATTCAGATGCAAGAAACTTTAAAAGAAAGGTTAGGAAAATGTAATGATCTACCGTACTTACATTGTACTAATAGAGGTTGAAATGTTAATAATATGAAAGGTTAGGTATTTCTTATCAGTACCATTTCACTTGTGAATAATATCAAAATGAATACATTTTAGTAAAAAAATTAACACTTTGATTTTTGGAAAATGTTATTGCTAAATTATGTAAAACATTTGGTACAAGTTCATAAGTTTTCATCAGTATGTGAGAGAATATGATGGAGGAATTGAACTACTGTACCTACAACATTACTTCTTATTGACATTAGTATTATCACTGGAAACTTAAAAATTCAACTTTTATGAGAGTGGGGTCCTATCTCAGTTGATGGATCATTTAACATCTTCATGGAGGGCATAATGTTGCTGTGATAGCAGTAGTTTGATTCCTATGATTAATTTCTCATCATATTCCTTTCATGTGATTATGAAATATGTTGTGTAAGGGAAATTAATTTTTTTAATACCTTGGTATTGTACAGTATTTATTTTCCATAATTGGTTAAAGCTATTAGAAAATAATCTAAGAATGCTTTAAGATTTTAATATATAAAAAATACAAGCTGCCTCTTTTTGTGCCAAATTTGTCGAAGAATGCAGATTCAGTTGTTTAACCTATTTTCCAAAGCAGAACGGAACCAACAAACTGTAACAGCTTGTTGGTTCCATTCACTCTGGTCCCCTTTACTGTATGACACATTTGGGTATAGTTTTTCTGAATACATACTGTATAATAATTGGACCTCAATTTAAATGGAATTAATATGGTTATATTCATGAGGAAATACTAAATCTGTGTCATACAGCTCTAAAATGGTGATGCTTAATTCCTCCATCCCTTCAAGGAGCGATGATGTAGGGGCTTTGATGCTTGGTGAAGGGCCATTGACCCATAGAATTGGAACTGATCTTACCTTCATATGAACTCTAAGCTGTCATAGTATAGTAGAACCCCTGTATCTGCAGATTTGGTTTCAGTTAGCCCCAGTTTATCATGGCCCGAAATATTAAATGGAAAATGCCAGAAATAAACGATTCGTAATTTCAAATTGCGCGTCATTCTGAGTAACATGGTGAAACCTTTCTGCCCTGTTGTGCTCAGTACATGACTTGTCTCTTTGTTCTCTATATCTGCACTGGCCCGATTTACTTGCATCTAGTTAGCCTCTAGCATTCTTGCTGTCCGCATTTGTTACCATTTTATTGCAGTGTGAAAATAACCCATAATTAGGCCCCGAAGTGCAATAGTAGTCATGCTGGCAGTTCTTCAAAGCCTAAGAGAAGCTGTGAAATGCTTCCCATCAGTAAAAAAAAGCACTAATTCTCAACTTGATACAACAAGAAAAAAAAAATCATGTGCTGAGGTCAATAAGACGTACGGCAAGAATGAATCATTCATTCTTGAGGTGGTGAAGAACGAAATAAAAATTCAGTCTAGTTTTGCCGTGACACCTAAAACTGCAAAAGTTACAGCTACAGTGTGTGATAAGGTGTTAGTAAGATGGAAAAAGCATTAAATTTGTGGGTTGAAGATATGAATAGGAAATGTGTGCCTAGTGAGGGTAACATTATGGCAAAAGGCCTTAAGCCTACATGAAGACTTTAAGAAAGAATCCACTGAAGAGAAGGACACCAAGCTATTTACAACAAGTAAGGGATGATTGCATAGATTCAGTAATAGGCATAATTTGAAAAATAGAAAAGTTACTGGAGAGGCCGTGTCTGCCGATAAAGAAGCTGTTGCCACGTTTCCAGGAGAATTGAAGAAGTAAATCAAGGAAGAAGGCTACCATCCAAAAAAGTCTTCAATTGTGAAGAAACTAGCTTATTTGGGAAAAAGATGACCAATAGAACGTGCATTCACGTAAGTGCAAAGCAGGCACCAGGGTTCAAAGCCTGGAAGGACAGATTAACTCTGATACTATGTAGCAATGCTGCAGGGCATATTGTGATCAAGCCAGGTATGGTGTACCGAGCAAGGAATCCTTGCACCCTCAAGAATAAAAACAAAAACTATCTGTCCGTCTTTTGGCAGCAATTGATGCAGAGCCTAACCTAGAAATTATGGAATGCTGGAAATCATTCACTATTGCCAATGCAATAACATTCATCAAAGCGGCAATGGATGAATTAAAACCAGAAATCGTAAATGCCTGTTGGAAGAATTCATGGAGTGAAGTTATGAATGATTTTAAAGGCATCCTGGCTATTGATGGAGGTGAAGAAAAATCATTGGCATAGCAAGATAAGTTAGTGGAGAGGGATTCATTGATATGATTGATGAAGAAGTGCAAGAACATATCAAAGAACATCAAAAAAGTGTTTATGAATGAGGAGTTAGAACCTGTCAAGTCATTGACAGAGGAAGAGAAAGATGAGGAAGAAGAAACTGAAACAGAACCAGCAATGTGGACATTGGAAAAATTTGGTGAAGTGTTTAGGATTGCACAGACTTTAAAGGAAAAACTGCGTTGTATGACCCTTGTGGTTTAGCGCTTCTTTTGATTATAATAATAATAATTTAAAGGAAAAAATAATGGATTACGATCTTATGATGGAATGCAGCATTAAAGTCACCCATATAATCACCGAAACATTAGAACCTCTCCAGCAAACTTTTGATGAACTGAAAAGAAACAACAACTTCCCATCACGATGTTTTTCCAAAAGGTTGAAAAACAAACCGTGTCCACTTGATGACCCCCAACCATCAATATCATAATGTCTTAGTGTATGTAATTTATCAATTAAACTTTATCACAGATATGTATGTAAACGAAAATCGACTTATATATAAGGTTCGCTACTATCCACAGTTTTGGGTATTCGCGGTAAGCCTTGGAACATATCACCCGCAGATATGGAGGAACCAGTGTATGTCTATTCTCATACCCTTCAAAGCCTTGTAGTCCATAAACCCAAGATATGAACTACTATAGTTTTGAGGGGTATGAGAATAAATGCACCACGAAAGTTTCTAGGGCTGTAGGCTGTGATTCATACGTTGGTTTACGTGCGGCCAGCAGTAACGGCCTGGTTGATCAGGCCCTGATCCACCATGAGGCCTGGTCACGGACCAGGCCGCGGGGGTATTGATCCCCGGAACCCCCTCCAGGTATTGTAAGTTTTGGTTGAGTGAGTGGCTACAGTGTCGGGCTTGCTATATGCATGGATCGTGGTTTCTGTCCCCATTCATTCTTTGTAATAATTCCTCCACTGTCAATACTATACACAAACTGTGAGGAATTAGTGCTAGCCATCCTTCATAAAATATAAATTATTATTATAAAAAGGAAGCACTAAACCCACAAGGGTCATACAGTGGTAACATAAAAATAAAATTATGTACACAGACCACTCAAGTGCAGTGACATTTTTATTAAGATTTTTTTATAAATAAAATCATAAGAAATTGACATACTCTATACGGTATTAATTATACCACAAATAAATTATCTTTAATATTTCAATATGCATAAAAAATAAATGAGGTACCTTAAAGTCCATGTGCAATTGAATACTGTGGGGGTCACTGAGAAGAGTAATTAAAATAATCATTTTTTTTAATGACATGTTCACCATTTATAAATGAATAGGCCTACTTGCAATGTCCAACAAAATGAGAATAATTTGTAATTTACAGTTGAAGGGCTCTTGATCCAAGGAACTGGAGATAGCCTCCCCTTCCTTGACTCAAATGTAAGTACTACTTCCCATTCAATATTTACTATTACCCCAAGAGGTTTAATGATCTGAGAGTATAATAATGTAGTACTTAAAGAGTAAAAAGGCACAATACTGTGACTGGAACAATACACAACCTGCACATGGGAGAATTAATAAATGTACAGTGGACCCCCGGATTACGTCATTATTTTGTTCCAGAATTCTGTTCAAAGTGCCGTTACTGAACGAATTTGTTCCTATAAGGAATAATGTAAATTAGATTAGTCTTTTTAGACGCCCAAAAATATACTTACAAAAGCACTTACAAAAATACACTTACATAATTGTTCGAGTTTGGAGCAGTACGTAATCCGGGGGTCCACTGTTCTTCCTAAATATAAATTTTACATCTAGCAATAACAATATGCATTGTCATTGTAACACCAATGCTGTACAATACTTACTATAGCCAGCCACTTTTGTATTCTTTATCATATATAATACAGCTACTCTGTTGTGACATTAAATATAAGCTACCTAATTCCTCGGTGGGAGACGGCCGACAAGTTGAAAAAACAAATTATAAAAAGTTTAACATTCCAGTTTGGGCTTAGCTTGGTGATTTATTCTATTAGTACAGTATCAGCTTTCGTATCAATTTGAAAGAGTTCTGTACAGTACAGTATTATAGTTCAGTCATTCATACACTTATACAAAAGTCTAACAGGAAGCGTACCAGTACTGATTAATGAATGATAAGAGTTCTGGTGTGTCAGGTTGAGCAAGCATAACTAGCAGTCTCTCTCCAATGCTCAAAGCTAAAAAAAAAAATGTTCCTAGTGTATATTAATAACCTATCAACAATAGTAGCTTTCACATTTGTTTGCATTTGATGCCAAAATTGTTTGTATAAAAATGGAGGATGGTAGATAAGTGCAAGAAAACCTGGTTAGACATCAGGTGCTAGAGTTTGACCCTAGTAAGAGCAAACTAATAAAACTGCAAGACTTGGGAATAAATATTACACCAAATTTATCTCCTGAAAAATAGAAAACATCAACAGCACCATCTAGGCTGACAAGCATAATAATGATATTCAGAAACCTAGACAAGGACTCCTTAATAACACTCAATGACACATGTACTACCTATTTCTAAGTACACAGTGGTAGAATAGAATCCTCACCTAGTCAACCATGTACCTTATGTCTACAACACTCCCAAGAACTCGGCATGTGTTGTACGTACTTGCTTGTGATTATTATATGAACAGTGAAATGCTAAATAAGGGTTATGCTGTGTTTGGAGAATGGGAGGTAATGAAGTTTAATCCAGGAAATAGGTTGTGTATGTTCTCTATACCCAGAGAAAGACTAGCTATTTTCCTCCCAGGAGATAAAGTGTCACTGGTTGCCTCGACCCAGATCCCGTCTTTACTGATGGTTCAACCCCAGAAGACATTTGTACCATTCCTGCAGTCTATCAAAGTCCTCTTGTAATATCTCATGATGAATGAAAGAAAAATAACCAATGTAAAACTCAAATAATGCACATTCATCTTAATAAAATAATAATGAACTAATAGTAAACATCTTTAGTTTTGTTCTTTGTGATACAGCAGAGGCAGAATGTAGACACAAAATTTAATTTTAAGGCTGTTAAAGAATATTCTGTTGTGTTATCCCAATGATCAGTTTACTCTTCTAGCTATTATTATTATTACCAATAAATTTAAACCTGGAATTTTTCTCCCCATTACCACTACTAAATACTGTTGGTTTTGCAATGCATGTCTTTGGCTGTAGGAATGATCTTGGCTGTGGATTACTTAAAAGTCCCAGCCCAGTATTTGGTGGTCCTCTAGCAGATGATGTAGCATTACCTGAAGATTTTCCTGCTCCCCGACCTCCTCTTGTTCCTCTACCTCTTCCTGCCATAGAAGCTGCTGCTTTACTACGCGATGCCGCATATCGTGAAGATGAAGCTTGACTACTATTGTAACTTGCCTCTCCATCTTTCCCTGTTTTAGCCTTCTTTGTTGGTCTTCCTCGACCAGCTGAGAATTTTCTTTTGCGCTTCGATCTAGAACACAGATTTCCTTAATCAATGTTTAAAATAAATTAAAAAAATTATTGAAAATCTGTATACAGTAATGTCTTTATACAGAATATCATAATTTATCTGCAAAACATAATGAAAAATTTCTACGAGACACAGTACGTATGAGGGAAATTTTTACAGTAAATTCACTCAACAACTTAACATGATACTAATAAAGATTCTACCACACTTTATGATGAACACCATTCTCTAATATGAACAAACCTGTAAACTCTGTAGTATTCTAGCATTAAGAGTGCAGTAAGCAAAACATACTCTCTTATTACACAGATGCAGCAATTATAAAAAATAAAACTACAAGTACAGTAGGGCCCCGGTTTACGGCATTCCACTAATATGGACATTTCAAATTATGACCAAAACTCACTATACAGCTCCTCCCCACCCACCTAAGTTTCTAATACGGTCACCACACCCCACCTGGTTTGTTTACATTCTCCGTGTCTCCGTGAGCACTGCTTCTCTCCATTATGTCTGGAAACTTTCCAAAATTTCAAGTGTTTTAAAGTTATTTCATGTTTTATATATACGTATATATGTACTCTGATAATTATACTTATGTTTACCTGTACCTAAATAAACTTACACACTGTGCTGGCATGCAGGTACACATTAAAATCACTAAGAGAGTCTTATTAGTCTTGATGCCATATTAATAATGATAATAATAATATGCAATATAATAATCATTGAGGCGCATTAAATGTTGTATATTACATTAATGTAAACATTTTCATTAATCCATCTATGATATTTTTTTAAAAAATTATATAATAAACATGATACATAACATATAAACATGATGAATATACCCCACAGTAGAATAAATTAACATTAATATGAGATGTTACGTGTATGAACCAAAATCAGATGCATTCGTCTGCATGTTTACATCCTCCATGTCTCTCTCTCCTCCCTCATTTACTCATTCTATTCTCATTCTCATTCTATTTTGTTCCATCCTCTCTACATGTCCGAACCACTTCAACAACCCCTCCTCAGTCCTCTGGATAATAGTTTTAGTAATCCCGCACCTCCTCCTAATTTCCAAACTATGAATTCTCTGCATTATATTCACACCACACATTGCCCTCAGACATGACATCTCCACTGCCTCCAGCCTTCTCCTTGTTGCAACATTCACCACCCATGCTTCACACCCATATAAGAGTGTTGGTATAACTATACTCTCATACATTCCCCTCTTTGCTTCCACGGACAAAGTTCTTTGTCTCCACAGACTCCTCAGTGCACCACTCTCCTTTTTCCCCTCGTCAATTCTATGATTCACCTCATCTTTCATAGACCCATCTGCTGACACGTCCACTCCTAAATATCTGAATACATTCACCTCCTCCATACTCTCTCCCTCCAATCTGATATCCAATCTTTCGTTACCTATTTTTTTTGTTATCCTCATCACCTTACTCTTTCCTATATTCACTTTTAATTTTCTTCTTTTACATACCCTACCAAACTCGTCCACTAACCTCTGCAACTTCTCCTCAGAATCTCCCAAAAGTACAGCGTCATCAGCAAAGAACAACTGTGACAACTCCCACTTTGTGTTAGATTCTTTATCTTTTAACCCCACACCTCTTGCCAACACCCAAGCATTCACTTCTCTTACAACCCCATCTACAAATATATTGAACAACCATGGTGATATCACACATCCTTGTCTAAGGCCTACTTTTACTAGGAAATAATCCCCCTCTCTCCTACAAACTCTAACCTGAGCCTCACTATCCTCGTAAAAGCTCTTCACTGATTTCAGTAACCTACCTCTTATTCCATACATTTGCAGCATCTGCCACACTGCTCCCTAGCCACCCTGTCATATGCCTTTTCCAAATCCATAAATGCCACAAAAACCTCTTTACCCTTATCTATATACTGTTCACCTATATGTTTCACTGTAAACACTTGGTTTACACACCCCCTACCTTTCCTAAAGCCTCCTTGTTCAACTGCTATCCTACTCTCCGTCTTACTCTTAATTCTTTCAATAAAAACTCCACCATACACTTTACCAGACATATTCCCCTATAATTTTTGCACTCTCTTTTGTCCCCTTTGCCTTTATACAAAGGAACTATATGCATGCTCTCTGCCAATGCCTAGGTACCTTACCCTCTTCCATACATTCATTAAATAAAAGCACCAACCACTCCAAAACTATAACCCCACCTGCTTTTAACATTTCTATCTTTATCCCATCAATCCCAGCTGCCTTACCTCCTTTCATTCTACCCACTGCCTCACAAACTTCCCCCACACTCACAACTGGATCTTCCTCACTCCTACAAGATGTTATTCCTCCTTGCCCTATACACGAAATCACAGCTTCCTATCTTCATCAACATTTAACAAT
>WNWK01001005.1:0-31478 GCA_009830355.1 Cherax destructor | reverse complement strand
ATGAATTAATTTTTCAAAGATTTTAGAGAGCAATGGTAAATTAGATACTGTATAGGCCTATAATTATTCAAGTATGTTTGATCACCTCCTTTATGGATCGGGGTGACCCTTGCAATTTTGAGAATTGATGGGAATGTGGAGATTTCAATGGATTTGTTGAATATTGTTGCAATAATTGGTGACAGTACCTGTGAAGCTTTTTTGTACATAAACGGTGGTAAGCTATTTATGTCTCCTGCCTTGTTTTTAAGGGTGTTGATTATTATGTTGGTAGGAGCTAGGAATAGCGTATTAGGGTAGGTGTTGGCGAGGTAGTCTGTTGGACGTGTGTTCGAGTTGGGATTTTATTTGCTAGATTCTTTCCTATAATGGAGAAGAAGACAAAGTCTGTTTGCTGTCTCAGTTCGTGAGAGTAGGGGTTCGTCTGGTTTTGATAATTTGATGGTATTGTTCTTGGATATCTTTCTATTTCCTAGAATTGCTGATAGGGTTTTCCAGGTCTTTTTCATATCACCTTTTATGTTATGTAATCTGTTCTCATAATATAATTTTTTTGACCTTCTTATCAGGCTGGTAAGGATTGATGAGTAGCGTTTGGATTGTTCTCTGGTTATTAGACCCCTTCTGTATTGTTTTTCATATTGGTGCCTTTTGTTAATGGATTTAAGGATGCTGGGTGTTAGCCAGGGATTGTTGAATCTCTTAGCTTAGTACCATTGTATGTTTTTAGGCTTATAATAATAAGTCTGAATTGTTATCTACTAATGTAATGTAATGTGTGCAAGGGGCTTGGACATGCAGCAGGCATGTGTGAGCATGTTAGTTAGGAGTGAATGGAGACAAATGGTTTTTGGGACCTGACGAGCTGTTGGAGTATGAGCAGGGTAATGTTTTTGAAGGGATTCAGGGAAACCAGTTAGCCGGATTTGAGTCCTGGAGGTGGGAAGTACAATGCTTGCACTTTAGAGGGGTTTGGGATATTGGCTGTTTGGAGTTGACATGTAGACTGTCATATCTAGGCGCTCTGCAAAAAACAGTGATTATGTGTTAATGATGGTGAAAGTGTTTTTTTTTTTTTTTGGGTCACCCTGCCTCAGTGGAAGACAGCTGATGTGTAAAAAAAAAAATTCAACACATGAGCCATCTCCCACCGGGCAGGGTAACCCAAAAATGAAAGAAACACTTTCACCATCATTCACATATAATCACTGTCTTTGCAGAGGTGTTCAGATTCGACAGTTTAGATGTCACTCCAAACAGCAAATATGCCAAACCCCTCCTTTAAAGTGCAGGCATTGTACTTCCCACCTCCAGGACTCAAGTCCAGCTACCCGGTTTCCCTGAATCCCTTAAAATGTTACCCTGCTCGCACTCCAACAGCTCATGAAGTCCCAAAAACCATTTGTCTCCATTCACTCTTATTAAAATATTTAATACAAAAACATTATGAATCTGGGGCCACTATCTTTTTATTAGATCACAAATGTCTAATGATGAAATAGGTTCCAAACTCTGAACACTTAAAGATATACAAACAAACCATTTTCAAGAGCTCTTTAACCCTTTAACTGTCCAAACGTAGATATACGTTTGTATGCGTACTGCTCCGAACGTAGATCTACGTTTTATTTTTCATTCCTTCAAATTTAGTGCGATAGGCCTGAGTCGCCTAGACATGAGAGAATGGGTCTGCGCCCTCAGTGTGCGCAGTATTAAAAATATCCTGGACCACTTAGTACCTTGTGGGAGCACCAGTTCAATTGAGCTTCAGCTAGAGCAAATAGTGTGGCAAACACTGGGGATTCACTGATGTCATGTCGCATTAACACTCCCCTTATAAGAGGAAAGTAAAAATAGGTTAGATAAATACATGAGTGGCTGTGGGTGGGTGTGAGTTGGACCTGACTAGCTTGTGCTACTAGGTCTGAAGCCATGCTCCTTCCTTCAGAGGATGTGACCTGACTAGGTGGGTCATTGGTCTAAGCCAGGGTGTGACATGGACTTGCCTTGCATGGGCCAGTAGGCCTGCTGCAGTGTTCCTTCTTTTTTATGTTACGTATTCGTCAGGTTGGCTGGCTTTGGCTGTCTATATCTATCTGTCCTATATCTCTGTCTATCTATATATATCTGTAATATCTCTCTCTCACATGTACAGTTATTATACATAGTGTAAATTACATAGGATAACCCAAAAATTCCAGGCAAAGTGCCATACAATGCTTGTAGATATAAGACATAATAAGCATGACTGGCAAGTAATACGCTTTGTCATGTCACTTCTGCATCATGTATAATACCTGTTCGTTTACGAGCCGCACTCTGAGACTGAGACAAGCAGACGGAAAGACACACACACAGGCAGACAGAAAGACAGATAAACAGAGCTAGACAGACACAGATAGATAGACAGACAGACAGACAGTGAAAACAAAGCGTGGGTTCCCTGCTCACATTCATCAATGTCATTGGACTGTCAGTGTTATCTGACACTTGTCATAACACCATTCTTCATGGAGTTTCATATTATACTCCAGGCACACATAGGCAGGCAGACAGAAAGACAGATAAGCAGAGCTAGACAGATACAGACAGATAGACAGACACACAGATAGATAGACAGACAGATAGAAAGACATATAGATAGACAGACAGATAGAAAGACATATAGATAGACAGACAGATAGAAAGACATATAGATAGACAGACAGATAGAAAGACATATAGATAGACAGACAGATAGAAAGACATATAGATAGACAGACAGATAGAAAGACATATAGACAGACAGTGAAAACAAAGCGAGGGTTCCCTGCACACATTCATTCATCAATGTCACTGCCTTATCAGTAGTTATCTGACAATTGTCATAACACCATTCTTCAAGTTTATTATATACTCCAGGATGTCTAAAACATTGCTGGGACCTCAGGTGAGGCTCAGGTTAGAGTGTGTAGGAGGGAAGGGGACTATTTCCCAGTAAAAGTGGGCCTTAGACAAGGATGTGTGATGTCACCGTGGTTGTTCAATATATTTATAGATGGGGTTGTAAGAGAAGTGAATGCGAGGGTCTTGGCAAGAGGTGTTGGGCTAAAAGATAAAGAAGCAAATACAAAGTGGGAGTTGTCACAGTTGCTTTTTGCTGGTGACACTGTGCTTTTGGGAGATTCTGAAGAGAAGCTGCAGAGGTTGGTGGATGAATTTGGTAGGGTGTGTAAAAGAAGAAAATTGAAAGTGAATATAGGAAAGAGTAAGGTGATGAGGATAACAAAAAGAATAGGTGACGAAAGATTGGATATCAGATTGGAGGGAGAGAGTATGGAGGAGGTGAATGTATTCAGATATTTGGGAGTGGACATGTCGGCGGATGGGTCTATGAAGGATGAGGTGAATCATAGAATTGATGAGGGAAAAGGGTGAGTGGAGCACTTCGGAGTCTGTGGAGACAAAGAACCTTGTCCATGGAAGTAAAGAGGGAATGTATGAGAGTATAGTTATACCAACGCTCTTATATGGGTGTGAAGCATGGGTGATGAATGTTGCAACGAGGAGAAGGCTGGAGGCAGTGGAGATGTCATGTCTGAGGTCAATGTGTGGTGTGAATATAATGCAGAGAATTCGGAGTTTGGAAATTAGGAGGAGGTGCGGGATTACCAAACGATTGTCCAGAGAGCTGAGGAGGGGTTTTGAGGTGGTTTGGACATGTAGAGAGAATGGAACGAGACAGAGTGACTTCGAGTGTATAAATCTGTAGTGGAGGGAAGGCGGGGTAGGGGTCGGCCTAGGAAAGGTTGGAGGGAGGGGGTAAAGGAAGTTTTGTGTGCGAGGGGCTTGGACTTCCAGCAAGCATGTGTGAGCTTATTTGATAGGAGTGAATGGAGGCATATGGTTTTTAATACTTGACGTGCTGTTGGAGTGTGAGCAAAGTAACATTTATGAAGGGATTCAGGGAAACCGGCAGGCCGGACTTGAGTTCTGGAGATGGGAAGTACAGTGCCGGCACTCTGAAGGAGGGGTGTTAATGTTGCAGTTTTATAACTGTAGTGTAAAGCACCCTTCTGGCAAGACAGTGATGGAGTGAATGATGATGAAAGTTTTTCTTTTTCAGGCCACCCTGCCTTGGTGGGAATCAGCCGATGTGTTAATAAAAAAAAAAAAAAAAAAAAAAAAAAAATATTTATAGACAATAGTAAATGACCAAGGCAGGTGAAAATGTTCACCTGTTGGTGTGATTATGACTTTGAGTACTATTTCAGTACCTAATATTAGTGTTAGAACAAAGATTGGCAATGAAATCACAAGAACTATTATAAATTGTAATTATCAGAACAAAAATTATATAAATTTAAATAAAAACTAGAAAAAAGTAAGTATATCCACAATACTTCTGAAAGCGGCAGGACTTGATGTTGCCGTCAGGTGAGCATCCAGCACCAACTTGGCGGGCTTATATCTCGGTAAGTACTGGCCCTAAATTTTTTTTTTTTAGCCTATCCTGTTTATAAAAATGCGCTCCTCATTTTTTTCAATATATTCGGAGCAGTACGCGAGTGAACGTAGATCTACGTGTGGACAGTTTAAGGGTTAAACATCTTATGTTGGGGCCCAACTTTATCAATAAGGTTGTGAATATACTGGCTGTTCTCTGTGGTATCTAGCAGGTTACCTCCACCTGCCATAAACCATATGGTTCTGGTTTCACAACTTACAATGGTAGGTGAAAGGTTGCAGAAAGTGAGAAACATGTTTGATGATCTCAGAAACTGGGCATGTGTCAGAGACTGGTTTTGCATTTTCAACACAATACATATTCATGCAAGAGTCCTATATTGGTTCCAAATTGTTTTTCTGCTGTTGTTCCCATGGTTGCTACTGCTGCTGTAGAAACTGCAGTGGCGGTGGCTACTGCAGCCACCTAGGGTGCCTCTACTATAGTGGAACAGCTGCAGTTACTACACCTGTGGTAGCAACTGCTGCCTCAGCACATACTGGTTATTGGAACATGCATGACTAGAACATCTATGAATATGGTTGTAGTATGTAACACATAAACAGTACAGGTTTTTTTTTTCCTTTTCAGTTATCCATCATCTTTGGCCATGGTCGCCTCAGGAAAGATAAATGTTAAATCTCTCATCACTCATCGATTCAAACTAGAGGAAGCTGACAAGGCATTTGAAACTGCTCGCACTGGTGCAGGGGGAGCCATTAAAGTCATGATTTCCTGTGATTGACTGACTTCAACATATTTAAGTGAACAATTATGTCCAGTGAATGTTGAAAAATATAATTAAGTTTTTACAAATATATTCTAGATTAAGGTACAGTAGACAGTCATTTAACATGGTAGTTGTTTCTGAACGCTTCTATTTGATTATAATAATAATAATATGTTCCTGAAAATGCCATGTTAGATGAACTGAAGAACTTATGGGAAAAATAGGGTTACATTCCTAAGAGCCCAAAAAAAGCCAAACTACTTTTTTTTTAGGCCTCCACATCTTACAAAAATAAAAGTGAATATGCAATTGTTCAGTGTGATGTATTATGTTGTTTTTACTGCTTAAGACTACAAATGTAACAAATAATAGTATTTCTTTCCTTAAATTGTGGGTGCTGGGGTTTGTGGATGATTGTGAAGAGTGGAGAGTTATGCTGCGGCCCTACTGGGCTGAGGTGGATGGTAGAGGTTCTGGTACTGAAGTTGATGGTTGTACAGTGGTACCTCTACTTATGAGCAGCTCTCAACTCGAACAATTATGTAAGTGTATTTTTGTAGGTGCTTTTGTAAGTGTATTTTTGGAGTCTGAAATGGATTAACCTAATTTTCATTATTTCTTATGGGAACAAATTCCTTCGGTATCGGCACTTGAATAGCCGTCTGGAACGAATTAAGCTTGTAAGTAGAGGTACCACTGTACTGGAGTGTCTAACTTAGTCATTAAGTGTGTCAGTCATTCAGTAAGTCAGTCAGCCACACAAACTTATGTTTACCTCTTTTTATGTGTACAAAGAAACACTTCATTACAGCCACAGGTTATGTCTTGTCTAATATCTTTGTTTTCTTTGTTAATTCTAAGACTTAAATGCTTTTACCTTTTCTTGCCACTTTGAGCAACACTGGTATGCCTACTGGGTGTCTGATTGCTTGGCAGATACAAGATATAGTAATTAAAAGATCAAAACACAATTCACAATCACAAGCTTGTAGCAGACAAGTTGGACTGGACATGTATGAACTACGAATGCTGGGATAGTGGGGTGGTGTTGGGAGGTGGCTGGGGCGGCGGGAGGTCTCCGCTTGAGAAAAAAGGAATTTTTTTTTTTCCTTCCCGTAAACTAAACCGTGTTAAATTATACGACGTGTTACATAAAATTGTGCAGCAATTCTTCAATCGTGCTATACCCGAATCGTGCTAAATGACAGTCTACTGTATTTCAACTTATGGACACAGGGCCATCTGGGAGGTCTGAAAGCAAAGTATTGTTAGTGTTTATGTATTTCTTTAATCAATATTTCATATTATTCAGGCAATAACAGGTTTAAAAAAAAAAAAAAACTTTGCCTATTAAATCCAAATTTTGATGAAAGTAGCATGCAAAAAATACCTTCATCCTATAACACAGAATGAACATTATTATGTAAATACAGTAGTACAAAACTGTGCTGTGGCCCTGGTTTCCTAGAAGTGAGCAAAAATCTAACCACATTAGAGGACTGGTCCCCTCAAGAGATGATAGTGAGAGGTTCTTGATCTAAGGAATTGGAGTCTTCCTCCCCTTCCTTGGATTGAACCAGATTGCCTCCCATTCCTCAGGTACTGTATGACCCCTATGGGTTCGGTGCTTTCCCCTAAATATAAAAATGGTCTGGTTTACAGAAAAACACTTAACATATTATTATTTGTGTATAACAGGATACATACAATGAACTCTTTAAATTAACTTTAAACAAAATCAATAGAATGAATATGATTCTCAAGGAGGGTAGCTCTGCTAGTGAAGGACTCTTGATTTAAGGAATTTGAACTACCCTTCTCTTCCTTTGTAAAAATTTGATTACATACCATTCCCAGGCATAGTATTGATTTAAGAATATTATTATAATGTTCTGCAGTAAAGGCCCTCCTAAAATATATAGTCATTTGATAAGGCATTATATATAACAGGATGACCCCTGTGGTTTGGCGCTTCTATTTGATTATAATAATAATATATATAACAGGCTTTAATGTATTACATGCCATCAAAGGATTGATTGCTTATAAATTTTACTCTACTTTTAACTAAACTGTGCATTGTTAGCAAATAATACTGCTCAGTACTTGCTGTTTCTTTTATGGTCTTAGAGGTGGTATTGTTCCCTATCAACAGGACATTTAGCAAGAACAGACATGTATGGATTGCAGGTGTTAGCATCACCTGTGTTTAAAACAGAGTAGGAAAATTGCATGTACTGAGTAATGTACACAGTAGGTCTGTTTTTCTACACTGGATCCTATACCAGTTTAAGGGTTACTATAATTAACAATCAGCTCTGTAAGACCCTTGTCAGTCATGCAGCACTTAGTTATGATTATTATAATAATAATAATAATAATATAATTATTACTGTAAACACTATATTTATTTTCTTATATCACAATTGGGTTATTGTTATTAAAATGTTGTTGACCCTCATGGGCTTAGTGCTTGTCTTAAATATAATAATAATAATAATTACATCTTTATTAATACTGTATACCATTTATTGTACACACTGAAAATAATGGAAATATTGAACTTCTTACTATAAAATAAATATACTTATTCTACCACAAAGAGAAGTTGTAATGTACTAACTAGCTGACAACCATTGTTGTAACACGAGCAGACAGTGAAGCAACCGCTGGATCATTACCCTTTGCTTGAGGCTGAAAAATAAGAAAATGAATTTTTTTTATATATTAAACCTTTAACTAAAGTACTAAATAACAAAAAAGGCACAATACCGTGACTGGAACAATACACACACAACCCGCACATATAAAAAGAGAGGAGCTTATGACGGTTTCGGTCTGACTTGCACCATTTACAAAGTCACACTGTAAATATATTAACATAACCTGAATAATGCACAATAAATTTGTCAGATGAGCATCAGCTAAGGTCTTGCTTTGCAAATTTCTGAGAATTCACAATCTTTTAAACATAATCATAGAATTGATGAAGAAAAAAAGGTGGGTGGTGCACTGGGGTAACTCTGGAGACAAAAAACATTATCCAAGGAGGCAAAGAAGGAAATGTATGAGAGTATAGTGGTACCAACACACTTATATGGGTGTGAAGCATGGGTTTTAAATGTTGCAGCAAGGAGGAGACTGGAGGCAGTGAAGAGGTTGTGCCTAAGGGCAATATGTGGTGTAAATATTATGCAGAGAATTCGGAGTGTGGAAATTAGGAGGTGTGGAGTTACTAAAAGTATTAGTCAGAGGGCTGAAGAGGGGTTGTTGAGGTGGTTTGGTCATTTAGAGAGAATGGATGAAAGTAGAATGACTTGGAGAGCGTATAAATCTGTAGGGGAAGGAAGGAGGGGTAGGGGTCGTCCTCGAAAAGGTTGGAGGGAGGGGGTAAAGGAGGTTTTGTGGGCGAGGGGCTTGGACTTCCAGCAATCATGTGTGTGTGTGTGTGTACTCACCTAATTGTGGTTGCAGGGGTCGAGACTCAGCTCCTGGCCCCGCCTCTTCGCTGTCTGCTACTGGGTCTCTGCTCTCCCTGCTCCATGAGCTTTATCATACCTTGTCTTAAAACTATGTATGGTTCCTGCCTCCACTATATCTTTCTCTAGACTTCCACTTCCTGACTACTCTGTGGCTGAAGAAATGCTTCCTAACATCCCTTTGACTCATCTGAGTCTTCAGCTTCCAGTTGTGTCCCCTTGTTTCTGTGTTCCCTCTCTGGAACATCCTGTCACTGTCTACCTTGTCGATTCCCCGCAGTATTTTGTATGTCGTTATCATGTCTCCTCTGACCCTTCTTTCCTCCAGTGTTGTTAGTCCTATTTCCCTCAACCTTTCTTCATAAGACAGACCCCTGAGTTGTGGAACTAACCTTGTCGCAAACCTTTGCACTTTCTCTAGTTTCTTTACGTGCTTGACCAGGTGTGGGTTCCAGACTGGTGCTGCATATTCTAGTATGGGCCTGACGTACACGGTATACAGTGTCTTGAACGATTCCTTGTTAAGGTAACGGAACGCTAATCTTAGGTTTGCCAGTCGCCCATATGCTGCCGCAGTTATCTGGTTGATGTGTGCCTCCGGAGACGTGCTTGGCATTATACTCACTCCAAGGTCTTTCTCCTTTGTGTGTGTGTGTGTGTGTGTGTGTGAGAATGTTAAATAGGAGTGAATGGAGACAAATGGTTTTTGGGACCTGACGAGCTGTTAGAGTGTAAGCAGGGTAATATTTTGTGAAGGGATTCAGGGAAACAGGTTAGCCGGACTTGAGTCCTGGAAATGGGAAGTACAGTGGTACCCCGACTTACGATGGTCCCCAAACACACCCTTTTATGCAAGTTTATTTTTTTAAATGTTTTTGTAAGTGTAATTTTGGGGGTCTAAAAGGACTAGTCTATTTTACATAATTTCTTATGGAGATAAATTCGTTTGGTAATGGCACTTGAACAGCATTCTGGAATGAAAAAATATCGTAAGTCGGGGTACCACTGTACATTGCTTGCACTTTAAAGGAGGGGTTTAGGATATTGGCAGTTTGGAAGGACATCTAAACTGCTGTATCTGAGCGCCTCTGCAAAGACAGTGATTATGTATGAGTGATGGTGAAAGTGTTGAATGATGAAAGTTTTTTTCTTTCTTTTTGGGTTTTTCTATCTTTTTGGGTTACCCTGCCTCGGTGGGAGACGGCCGACTTGTTGAAAATATATATATATATATATATATAAATCATTTATATGTCCCAGCAATGTCTTTAGAAGTACAGTGGTACCCCGACTTACGATATTTTTTCATTCAAGAATGCTGTTCAAGTGCCATTACCAAACGAATTTATCCCCATAAGGAATGATGTAAAATAGACTAGTCCTTTTAGACCCCCAAAATTACACTTACAAAAGCATTTAAAAAAATAAACTTACATAAAAGGGTGAGTTTGGGGACCATCGTAAGTCGGGGTACCACTGTATATGAAACTCCTTGTAGTACGGTGTCAGACAAGAGTGTCACTCTACACTGCTGATGGTGCAGTCACTCATCACTCATTATTGCTTATCATGCACTACACCCAGTGAACCTTGGCATATGTTTTTTTATTTGTTCTCAATGTTACATCTATCTGTCTAGCTGTTTGTCTGTCTGCTATTTGTCTTTCTGTCTGCCTGTTTATGTCTCTCAGTCTGCCTGAGTGTGTATCTCTGCCTGTCTCTCTGTCTCAGAGAGAGCCGTTTATGAACCAACAGGTATTACACACGATTCACATCTGATTCCTGAACAAGTGGAAATGCGATTACTTGCCAGTCATGCTTATACTTGTATCTATAAGCACAGTATATCATTTTGTCTGGCTTTTTTTTGGGGTTATCCTAGGTAATTTACACTATGTATGATAACTGTACTTATGTGTACCTGTGAGATAGAGGCAGAGATGGCCAACGTCAATCAGCCACCTACCCACCACACCCACCCCAGCCGGCATAGGTTATAGGACATTATGGCAGGATGACACTACCAGTGGTATCAAAATTAAAAGGATGTGGCACAAATGTTGCACATGGGTTATTATCAAGGTTTTTGATATTTCCTCGACCATTTGTGGCCACATACATCTCAAAGCCACTAAACTCGGAGTCAACATCACTTTCCTCTTGAAAGGGGAGTGTTAATACAACATGGCATCAGTAAATCCCTGGTGTTTGCCACTGTTGCCTCTAGCTGGTGCTCAGTTGAACTGGTGTTCCCACAAGGTACAGTGGTACTCTGGATTTCGACCATAATTCGTTCCAGAATGCTGTTCGAGTGCCGTTACCCAACGAATTTGTTCCCATAAGGAATAATGTAAATTAGATTAGTCTGTTTAGACCTCCAAAAATACACTTATATAATTGTTCGAGTTAGGAGCAGTACAAAATCCGGGGGTCCACTGTACTTAGTGGTCCCAGATTTTTTTAATACTCAGCACACTGAAAGTTAAGACCCATTCTATATTGACGAGGCATCTCAGGCCAATCGTGCCAAATTTGGAGACAGGAAAAATACAATGTCGATCTACGTTTGGAGCTGGAGCAATAGCAGTAAGAACATAGATCAACATTTGGACAGTTTATGGGTTAAACAACCATGGTGATATTACACATCCCTGTCTAAGGCCTACTTTTACAGGAAAGTAATCTCCCTCCTACACACCCTAACCTGAGCCTATCCTCATAAAAACTCTTTACAGCATTTAATAACTTACTACCTATTCCATACACTTGCAACATGTCACATTGCTCCCCTATCCACCCTATCGTATGCCTTTTCTAAATCTATAAATGCAATGAAAACATCCCTACCTTTATCTAAATATTGTTCACATATATGCTTCAATACCTAGGTACCTTCCCCTCTTTCATACATTTATTGAACAAAAGTAGCAACCACTCCAAAACTATATCCACCCTTTCCCCTGCTTTTAACATTTGTCATGATCCCATCAGTTCCAGCTGCTTTACCCCCTTTCATTCTACCTAATGCCTCACGCACCTCCACACTCACATCCTGCTCTTCTTCACTCCTAAAAGATGTTATACCTCCCAGGCCAATGCATGAAATTACTGCCTCCCTCTCTTCATCAACATTTAACAGTTCCTCAAAACATTCCCGCCATCTTCCCGATACCTCCAACTTCCCTATTCTGTTTTTAACTGTTAAATCCATTTCTTCCCTAGGTTTTTTTAACTTATTTATCTCACTCCCAATTTTTTTTTTTTATTCTTGCCAAAATTTGTTGACAGCGCCTCACCCAGTCTATCATTTACTGTCCTTTTGCACTCTCAACCTCTCTTTTTACTCTCCATATACTCCACCCTTTTTATATAACTTCTGCTCTGTAAAAATCTCTCATACGCAACGTTTTTCTCTTATCACACCCTTTACCTCATCATTCCACCAATCACTCCTCTTTCCTCATGCACCCATTCTCCTAAAACCACAAACTTCTGCTCCACATTCTAACACTGCCTTTTTAAAACTATTCCACCCCTCTTCAACCCCCATACTACCTATACTCTCATTAGCTCTCCTTTCTCCCAACAGTTGCTTATATCTTCCCCTAACTTCCTCTTCCCTTAGTTTATAAACTTTCACCTCTCTCTTACTTGCTGCTGCCATTTTCCTTTTGCCTCATCTACAACTAAATAATGATCTGATATATCTGTTGCCCCTCTATAAACATGGTCATCCTGAAGTGTATCCATCAACCTTTCATCCACCAATACATAATCTAACAAACTACTTTCATTATGTGCTATATTATATCTTGTGTACTTATTTATCATCTTTATTTTTTTTTAAATATGTATTACTTATTACTAAACCTCTTTCTATACATAATTTAATTAAAGCCCCCCCCCCATTTTCATTTTACCTGGCACCCCAAACTTACCTACTACTCCCTCCACAACAGTTTTAACCACTTTAGCATTTAGGTCCCCACCACAAGTACTCTCTCACTTAGTTCAAAACTCCTCATGCACTCACTCAGCATCTTCCAAAATCTCTCTCTCCTATACACTTCTCTCTTCTTTAGGTACATAAACACTTAATATAACCCACTTTTCACATCCCACCCTTATTTTACTCCACATCATCCTTGAATTTATACATTTATATTCCCTCTTTTCCTGTCATAACTGATCCTTCAACATTACTTCTATTCCTTCCTTAGCTCTAACTCTATTAGAAACCCCTGACCTAATCCCATTATTTCTCCCCAAAGAAAATCTCCTACTCCCTTCAGCTTTGTTTCACTTAGGGCCAGGACATCCAGCTTCTTTTCATTCATAACATCTACAATCATCTCTTTCTTATCATCCGCACTACATCCACGCGCATTCAAACTTCCCAACTTAAAGGTTTTCTTCTTTTTATTTTTAGTAAGCTGTACGGGAAAAGGGGTTAACAGCCCATTGCTCCCGGCATTTTAATTGACTTTTACAACACGCATGGCTTATGGATGAAAAATTCTTATTCCAATTCCTCATGGATATAAAAGGAAAATAATAAGAAAAACCAAAGAAAACTCAGATGAGTGTATATACATAAATGTGTGCAGAAATGTGTAGTGTGACCTAATTGTAAGTAAAAGTATCAAGATATACCTCTTATCTTTTTTTTTTTTTTATTAACACCGGCCGTTTCCCACCAAGGCAGGGTGGCCCGACAAAGAAAACTTTCATCATCATTCACTCCATCATTGTCTTGCCAGAGGCGTGCTTACACTACAGCTACAAAACTGCAACATTAACACCCCTCCTTCAGAGTGCCGGCACTGTACTTCCCATCTCCAGGAATCATGTCCGGCCTGCCGGTTTCCCTAAAACCCTTCATAAATGTTACCTTGCCTACACTCCAACAGCACGTCAAGTCCTAAAAACCATTTGTCTTCATTCACTCCTAACATGCTCACGCACGCTTGCTGGAAGTCCAAGCCCTTCGCACACAAAACGTCCTTTACCCCCCTCCCTCCAACCTTTTCTAGGCCGACCCCTACCCCGCCTTCCCTCCACTACAGATTTATACACTCTCGAAGTCATTCTATTTTGTTCCATCCTCTCTATATGTCCAAACCATCTCAACAACCCCTCTTCAGCTCTCTGGATAATAGTTTTGGTAATCCAACACCTCCTCCTAATCTCCAAACTATGGATTCTCTGCATTATATTCACACCACACATTGCCCTCAGACACGACATCTCCACTGCCTCCAGCCTTCTCCTTGTTGCAACATTCACAACCCGTGTCTCACACCCATACAAGAGTGTTGGTATAACTATACTCTTATACATTCCCCTCTTTGTTTTCATGGATAAAGTTCTCTGTCTCCACAAGCTCCTCAGTGCACCACTCACCTTTTTACCCTTGTTAATTCTATGATTCACCTCATCCTTCATATACCCATCTGCTGACACATCCATTCCCAAATATCTGAACACATTCACATCCTCCATACTCTCTCCCTCCAATCTGATATCCAATCTTCCGTTATCTAATTTTTTTGTTATCCTCATCACCTTACTCTTTCCTATATTCACTCCTACCATCATGTAAAACAAATACAGGTTTCTGTCTTACACTCATTTGGCAGGACAGTAGTACTTCCCTGGATGGCTGCTGTCTACCAACCTACTACTATATAAAATGTTCCGCACAACTGCCAATACTCTATGTACCTGTATAAACCTCATCTTGTAATTTATAATTAATAATTTGTTTAGTTTTATTCATACCTATGTATAAATTTAACCATTATAGATTATTTCTTTATTCTGTAATTTTACCTTAATTTTATACTTGCCCTAAATGATGTACAGAATGTGGTCATGCCAACAATCACTTAATCTTAGTTTTCTTAATTTTATCCATTATGTAATTCTTCTATAGCTCAAGATCATAGTGTTTTATGTGAGAAAACACTAATGGTGCAATGTAACCACCTACAAGTGCATGTTATTCTTACCATAATCTAGAATAATCTACACATATTTTAGTAGGCCATGTGCCTGGGAAAGATGTCATTCAAGAAAAATGTCACAATACCACTGCAGGAAAAATTCACAAGCTCACAAACTGGTAATGAAAACTGAACTTAATAATGGTTTTGGACAAACGAAAATATTATCCAGTTTTAATTTCCAATTTATGGGTTTGCTGTGATACCAATCAATCTCAACAGTTGCAATATTGCATTCATGAAGGAGAAATGTCACTTACCATTATGTAAACATGTGTAGGTAAAATGCGAGCTAATAGAGCATCTAAGGAAGTCGGTTGGCCTGGAGAGTGGGATTCTACACTGAGTGTTAACTTTGGTAGGTGAACATTTCCAGCTAGCAGAGGGTATAATGTATATGTCACTTGTTCACTGCAACCTGGCAACACACGTAATCGGACCTGAAAATTACATTTTATAAATACTACACCAAATACACTATAGTATATAGTACAGAAAAAACCCTCAGATTCACAAAGGTTAGGTTTGTAGAGGTCCTTGCAAATTCATAAACCACAAATGACTAAATTCTGTTGGTATAAATTTTATTTAAAATTAGTGCTTATTTTGTTTCAGAGACTATATCTCTTTAAATACCACTCTACTTTGGTTAAAACTGACATCAATAAGAAAAAGAAAGAAGACACATTTGGCATTGGGAAAGCTACTGAACACAATTTGAACAAAATCCTCTTATTAGTTTTCAATTAAGGGGTCGTGTGCCAAGCATCCAAAATTGGATACCATTTAAAAGCACATGAGTAAATGAAGCTATTTGGGGAAAATCCTTTTGATTTTTTTCAGTGGCTGTTTCCCACCAAGATATGAAAAAAATATTCACTATCATTCATTCAATCACTCTCTTGTCAGAAGTGTTCTCATATCACAATTCAGATTTCCTCCAACTGCAACATCACCCCCTCCTTCAGAGTGCAAGCACTTCCCTTCCTGTCTCCAGGACTCTAGTTTAGCAAATTTGGGTATTTGACTAGTATTTATATTTTAAAATGAATTCAGCATAGCTCCTCTTGTAATATTAATCTGAAAACTACAAATTATAGGAGGAATAAAAATCAAATTACAGTGAATAAAAGTTTTCTTATTTGAAAGAAAAATGCTAATAGGTATAAAAGGTTAAATGACACGTAGTAATGCCACCAGGAGGGTGCTGCAAGGACTGGGGCTTGTCTCAATATTGTTTCTAATTTATATAAATGACTTACCAGAAGGAATAAGCATGTTCATGTATGAAACTAAGTTGCCAGACTGCAGCAAAAAAAGATATACAGTGGTCCCTCGGTTTTCGCCGAAAATTCGTTCCAGAATGCTGCTCAAGTGCCATTACCGAACGAATTTACTTCCTTAAGAAATAATGTCACGTAGGTTAGTCTATTTCAGACCCCCAAAAATACACTTGCAACAGCACTTACGAAAATACACTTACATAAATGTTCAAGTTTGGAGATGCACGAAAACCGAGGGACCACTGTACAGTGGACCCCCGGATTTCATACTGCTCCCAACTCGAACAATTATGTAAGTGTATTTTGTAAGTGCTTTGTAAGTGTATTTTGGGGTCTGAAACGACTAATCTAATTTACATTCGTCCTTATGGGAACAAATTCGTTCGTAATAGCACTCGAACAGCCTTCTGGAAAGAATTATTGATGAAATCCGGGGGTCCACTGTATAGGCTTACTTAATCACCTAGTTGAAATACTCTCCTTGGAGGCCATACATTGATACCAACACCTGTCACTTCTCCAAACATATCTGGAATGCTTCTTTTCCTAATGGCATCTATCACAGCCTGCAATTCTACTTGAATCTCCTCCACATTGATAAAACACCATCCCCTGAGTGCCATTTTTATTTTTGGGAAGTGAAGGAAGTCACAGGAGGCTAGATCTGGGCAGTGGGGAGGGTAGTGGAGAACCACCATGTTTTTAGCCAGAAAATGCTGGACAAACAGTGCCGCATGAGCAGGGGCATTGTCATGGTGAATGAACCAATTGTTAGACACCCACAATGCTGGATGTTTCCTTCTCATGTCTTCCCTCAATCTTCTCAGAACCTTGATGTAAAAACTTTGGTTAACTGTCTACCCTGCTGGAATAAATTCTTCATGAATGATTTCCACTTTGTCAAAAAAGTAATGAGTATGCTCTTGACTTGGCATGCCTTTTTTTTGACTGAGTGAGTTCGGGCATTTTCATTGTAAAGACTGTTGCTTGGTTTCTGGGTCGTAGCCGTAGCTCCAAGTTTTGTCACCAGTAATGACCTCGTCATCTTTGCACATTCTTCCTCTTCCACATTTCTCCCTGCAGCACTGTATGACCCTCTTAGGTTTAACACTTCATCTGATTATATTTTATATAATATAGATAAAACTGTGTATGTGTGTGTTTGGAGATGTAGGAAAATTGTCAGGCAAATCAACATTATATGTGCAGTGCCAGAACCATAATATATAAGAACATAAAAAAGGAGGAACACTGCAGCAGGTCCACTGGCCCATATTAGGCTAGTCCTCAAACCCAAGCCCACTAGCAAAAATATTTGCACAACCCATTTTCAATTCTACCCAAGGAATAAGCTTTAATAACCCTATTAACTCATGAGGAGGAGCTGAAGCACCAGGGCATTATTAAGGAGGATACTGAAAGAGCTGAAGTACTTACCAGTGGACTATTAAGGAGGGTGCTGAAGGAACTGAAGCACCAGATCGATCACCAGGGTACTATTAAGGAGGGTGCTGAAGAAGAACCAGGGCACTATTAAGGAGGGTACTGAAGAAGCTGAAGCACCAAGGCATCATTAAGTAGGGTACTGAAGGAGTTGAAGCACCAGGACCATCACCAGGGTACTATTAAGGAGGTTACTGAAGGAGCTGAAGAACTAGGACCATCACCAGGGTACTATTAAGGAGGTTACTGAAGAAGCTGAAGCACTAGGACCATCACCATAGTACTGATCCACCACCAGGGTGCTTTAACCCTTTTTTTTTTTTTTTGAAAAAAAAAAAAAAAAAATTGTTTTTTCTTATGAAATGATATAGAATCTTTTCCCGATGGTAATGACACCAGAAATATGAAATATGATGGAAAACTTAAGGAATTACGCTCTTGCGAAGTTAGTGATCTCGGCGATATATACGCATCAGCAATTTCGCCGACTTTGAGCCCTATTTTCGGCCAATTCCATTGTTCTAGTTGACCAAACTCATAGCTATTTCTTTAGAACTCCATTTGTTCTATCGATTGAGTACAAGAAACCACCAATTTACCGATTTCAACTACCCAATAAAGTGGTCAGAAATTGGCAATTTGGCCAATTTCATGCAAAATAAAAAAGTTGTCAATTTCAAAATAGGGTCCAGAATAAACAATGCAGACATTCCTGGCACTAAAATGTTATCTGTTCATTAGTCATGTCTTTAGGCCCCTCTTATATTACTCTTGCTTTCTATTTTGATTTTTTATTCACACAAAAAATAGAAGATTTACTGTTATGCAGACTATTGCATTATTGTAAAAATGGTATAAATAATATCAGTGCACTTGTGAAAGAATATTAGACTCACCAATTGATGTGTATTGGATGCGTGGCGTGATTTGTTTACTCTTGAACATTTGCAAAAATTGAACATTTCCCCTACTTTGAGCTCAATTTCAAGGTCGTTTTCATTATGAAACTAATCAAAATTATCGATATTTCTGTAGTATGTTTTCCATTCTATCAAACAAGACCATAAAAAAAGAGAATACAACCATAAATACTATACGAAAATACACCTCAAAGATGGCATTTTAATCCAAAAACACGGTCGGAGTTTTTTTTCTCTCATTATGCACTGCGTGCTGCAGGATGTTTTTTATACAGCGCACACTGACCACACAGACCCATTCTTTCATATGTGGGTCTACCAGCTTTCTTCCGCTTGATTTGAAGCCGCTAGAATTTGAGAGTATATATACGTCCGAAACAGTGGCTCGTAAGACGTATATATACGACCGAAACAGTCAAAGGGTTAAGGATATATTATGATAATACAGGAAACAATTATACAGAAAACCTACCTCCTTGTGTCCTGCATACATGAATGCATCTGAGACTTGCATGTTGAGGGCAAGCTCTGCTGTGTGCACGCCATGATTTGATATGATGTATGCCAGAGCTAATGGTGTGCGCACTGTTCCCTGAGGGGCTATTTCACAGTCCACCCACACCCCCCAGTGTTCCACCATCAGTGACGGCAACCCTACGCTCACACTCACAGCGGGCGAGTCATTGTCAGATCTGTAAATGACAGTCAAATATCTATTGAAAAAAGCTTTCTTCTAATTAAAATAAAATGGTGCATGAAAACTTACACACAGCAGTTATAATAATTCTTTGTTTATACAGTGGAACCTCGGTTTTCGTCATTAATGCGTTCCAGAGAGTCTGACGAAAACCGAATTCGCCGAAAACCGAAGCAATATTTCCCATAAGAAATAATGTAAATCCAATTAATCCGTTCCAAACACCCAAAAGCATTAAAAAAAATACATTTTATAGAGAATAACTATAGTTTTACATACAGAAAACAATGAGAAATAAATATAAAGCACTAATGAAATGGATAAATAAACATTTAAATCACTTTTACCTTCATTGAAGACTCTTGTTGGTGTATGGAAAACGGTGAGGAGGGGAGAGGGAGGAGAGTTTAGTGTTTGGAGACAGGACAAAATGTTTCAATATGATGCTAATATCAACTCTATGGCTTATTTATCTATCACAATTCATCTAATATGACATAATACTAAACAATATTAATAACATAGAAGCATGATATATACTCTAGAATGAATAAAATATGTCATTACACATGTGACTGGTGGTGGTGGTGGTGGTAGGTGTTGTTGTTGTTGTTATTGGGTTTATCAGGGCCACTGACAGCATAAGCTGTATAGTGGTGGTGGCGGCAGCAGCGGCCACCACCACTAGTCACACTGAAAAAATGTACGTAATTTAAAAATATGAAATATTTACTTTAATTTATAAATAAGAAATATATTGGCAGAGGTTTAGGGTGGTTGAAGATATGTAGGGCGGTGTATGTTGTCAGTGGCCCTATATACCTCCAACAACATTGGAGGAGTTAGTTTCGTGTCATCCTTTTTCTATTGCTTAATCGCTTAACTTACTTGCTACACTGTTAATGCTACACTTTATCGCTGGCTGGTGCTATAGCCTTTATCGACTCCTGCTGCTTTAGTATCGTACATATCGTAGAATCACGTTCGGTACGTCCGACGAAATTCGAGGCGATGAATGAAAACAAAGACAATATTTTAATGAAAAAAGTCGTCGATAACTGAAATCGATGAAAACAGAGGCAAACTAAAACCAAGGTTCCACTGTATTAAAAAAATTTGGTGTTAATTTACAAAATTTTGTAGTAACCAAATTAAACAGTGTGCCAAACTATACATTAGTAAAAAAAATTTTGGCATCTCCTTACAGACGATTTTAATGTTTAGTAACAGTTTATATTAGAATAAAACTACAAAAATCTAAATGATAAAAGAATTACTAGTAAGTTATTCTAAACAACTTTTTAAACGAATCCAAAATAATCATATCTAAAAGATTTGCAACTTAATTTTAAAAGCAGGTTTGTAGAAAATAAGAAGAGAGAATTAAATTTGAAAAAGACGTATGTGCCTCCAGAGAACCTTCTAAATAAGTGCTTGTGTTAGCTGTGTTTATGTTTCTTAATAAATATACAGGAGGCCATGCTGTAAAATACCAGGAATACTTATATATGTTACTTCAACATCTCAATGCTTAAAACAGCATTATTACGGTACTATATGAATTACATATACAGTGGACCCTCCCTTTTCGTGAGGCTCTGTCTTCATGATTTTCAGTTATTGTCGCCTTTTTTTGTCAAAATATAGGCTCTGTTTTCGTGACTTGCCTCCGTTTTCGGTAGTACGGAGCACATCAAGAAATTTGAGAAAGTGCAAAGGTTTGTAACAAGACTAGTGCCAGAGCTAAGAGGATTGTCCTACGAAGAAAGGTTAAGGGAAATTGGCCTGACAACACTGGAGAACAGGAGGGTCAGGGAAGACATGATAATGACATATAAAATACTGCGAGGAATTGACAAGGTGGACAAAGACAGGATGTTCCAGAGATGGGACACAGAAACAAGGGGTCACAGTTGGAAGTTGAAGACTCAGATGAGTCAAAGAGATGTTAGGAAGTATTTCTTCAGTCACAGAATTGTCAGGAAGTGGAATAGCCTAGAAAGTGATGTAGTGGAGGCAGGAACCATACATAGTTTTAAGACGAGGTTTGATAAACCTCATGGAGCAGGAAGAGAGAGGGCCTAGTAGCAAACAGTGAAGAGGCGGGGACAGGAGCTATGACTCAACCCCTGCAACTACAAATAGGTGAGTACACGCGTTGATTCAGTGTGGCTTTGTTTCTTGGCGAGTGAACATAACCCTGCGAGGTGATACGAAACATTTTGTAATAATCCATTGTGTTTTGCGCTTGTTTATTGTGTGTGACTGCTAAATAAGCCACCATGGGCCCAAAGAAAGCTGCTAGTGCCAGCCCTTTGATAAAGAAGGCAAGAAACATGATAGAATTCAAGAAAGAACACACCAGCCAGGGTACTTCCCCACACCAGCCAGGGTACTTTCCCACACAAACCAGCCAGGGTATTTCCCCACATACACCTGACAACCCTATGCCTGTTGTGGAATCTATTGTGGTATTGGGGAAGTCCATGGGGTTGGTACCTTGGTACCTAGTCTTTATGGAAGGGGATTCCCCTTCCAAACAATAATCAGTCCTACTACTTTTGGGTGTCTGGAACGGATTAATTGGATTTACATTATTTCTTATGGGGAAAATGGTTTCAGTTTTCGTTAAATTTCACATTTCGTCAGATTCTCTGGAACGGATTAATCACGAAAAGGGAGGGTCCATTGTAGGACTACATTAATGAAGAAATAGTGAAGATATTCTACTGTAAGTGTGTCTATTATCAAGTCATGAAAGATCCATTCATATCATTTTTACAACAGCTGATATGTTATGATAAATACAGCTTCTCCTCACTTAATGACGGAGTTCCATTCCAAAGACCACATTGGTAAACGAATTCGTCGCTAAGCAAGGAGCATACTATAATGGTAGTGGGTTTGTGTCAATAATCTTTGATATTGTTTTAATGTCACCTTTGCACCATTTATAACATTTTTAGTATACAGTGGTCCCTCAGTTTTCGCCGAAAATTCATTCCAGAATGCTGCTCAAGTGCCATTACCGAACGAATTTACTTCCTTAAGAAATAATGTCACGTAGGTTAGTCTATTTCAGACCCCCAAAAATACACTTGCAACAGCACTTACGAAAATACACTTACATAAATGTTCGAGTTTGGAGATGCACGAAAACCGAGGGGACTACTGTACAGTGGAACATCGAATTTCTGCCACCCCAAGTTTCGGCCGTTTTGAGTTTCGGTCACTTTTTCAGCTAAATTGTGTCTTGAGTTTCGAGCAGTACCTTGAGTTTCGGCCGCTGTACCAGACCTGTCCGCCAGCCGACAAATGCGTTGTAAGTCAGTCTGGCTTTGCTTCTCGAGTGAACATTACCCTTCGCTTTCATCCAAACATTTCACAATAATCCATTGTTTTTTGTGCTTGTTGATTGAGTGCAACTGCTACATAAGTAACCATAGGCCTAAAGAAACTTCCTAGTGCCAGCCCTTTGGTAAAGAAAGTGAGAAACACGATAGAATTGAAGAAAGAAATTGTAGCAAAGTACGAAAGTGGAGGAGGAAGAGAGAGGGGAGAATGTACCTTCTTCAGTGATTCTATGATATATACGATACTAAAGCAGCAGAAGTCGATAAAGACTATAGCGCCAGCCAGCGATAAAGTGTAGCATTAACAGTGTAGCAAGTAAGTTAAGCGATTAAGCGAAAGACAAAGGACACGAAACTAACTCCTCCAATGTTATTGGAGGTAGTATATAGGGCCACTGACAACACCGCCGCCACCACCACTATATGGCTTATGCTGCCAGTGGCCCTGATAACCCAACACCACCACCACCACTCGTGACATACATAATAACATATTTTATTCATTCTAGAGTATATATGTATCATGTTTCTATGTTATTAACCCTTAAACTGTCCAAACATAGATATACGTTTGCACGCGTAGCGCTCCGAACGTAGATCTACGTTTTATTTTTCATTCCTTCAAATTTGGCGCGATAGGCCTGAGTCACCTAGACATGAGAGAATGGGTCTGCGCACTCAGTGTGCGCAGTATTAAAAAAATCTGGGACCACTTAGTACCTTGTGGGAGCACCAGTTCAATTGAGCGCCAGCTAGAGCAAATAGCGTGGCAAACACCCGGGATTCACTGATGTCATGAAGCATTAATACTTCCCTTTTAAGAAGAAAGTAAAAATAGGTTAGATAAATACATGCTGCCCAGGGTTGTGTAACTGATGGGTATCTAAGTGGGTGGCAATCTTGCTTCTTAGAACCCTTTTAAAGATTTTTATGATGTGGGACGTTAGTGCTGTCTGTAATTCTTTGCAATTGCTTTACTGCCACCTTTGTGGAGTTGGGCTGTCTGTTGTTTTTAGTGACTGTGGGATGACCCCTGTGTACATGCTCCCTCTCCATAGAATGCTAAAAGCATGTGAAAGGGGCTTCTTGCATTTCTTAATGAACATGGAGTTTCACGAGTCTGGGCCTAGGGAAGAGTGCATGGGCATGTCATTTATTGCTTTTTCAAAGGCTTGTGGTGTTATGATGATATCAGAGATTTCTGAATTAGTAACCAAATTTTGAGTACCAGTCATAAAAAAATCAATACACACACAATACACAATACACACACAACCCGCACATATAAAAAGAGAGGAGCTTACGACGACGTTTCGGCCCGACTTGGACCATTTACAAAGTCACACTAACACACAGAACAGGGGGAAGGAGTATTTATAGGCAGGCAGACAGGGAAAGGGTACAAGAAAGTGGGGGTAATAATGGAGGTAGTAGTGGAAGTGGTAGTAGTAGTAGTGGAGACAGTCATATTCTAGGAAAGGAGCACTGCAAAGAAGCTGGCGGCCCGCATGGGTTGGACGAGAACACAGAGGGAGGAAAAGACGAATAAAATAAAGAAGGACAAATACAAGGCAAAAGAAAAGAAAGAAAAGAAAACCCATAAGAGAAAAAGGAGAAGGGGGAAGAGATGAAAGGGGAAGGAATCAGGTTGTAAATGGTCCAAGTCGGGCCGAAACGTCGTCGTAAGCTCCTCTCTTTTTATATGTGCGGGTTGTGTGTGTATTGTTCCAGTCACGGTATTGTGCCCTTTTTTTGTTATTTATAGACTCTTAGTCTGGTTAATGGCTCACTAATGCTGAATCATACCGCTGAGCCATACCGCTTGCCTCCACCCATTCCCTGCCACACACCCAGCAACTTCCACCCACAAGTCCCCCACATCTTCACCTACATCATCCCAACCAGCAACCTCCATCCACAAAACATGCCCATATAATTTTCCCATGGCCACATTCCCCAACTACCTCAAGACCACACTTTGCCCAGCCCCATGCCTTTACCCACGCTGTTTCCCCATGACCTCATACCCACACCTTACTTGATCTTTCACCCTAACATGCTGTTCACTCCCCTAATCATTTAGTCACCCACCACCCTCATGACTGCCCATACCACCAACTCACTCACCCAAACACCCATTATCCACACCACCACTCACACTGGGCCCCCAATACAACTACACCTTCCAACCACAGCTTCAAGCCCACATGGCTCCCACCCACATCTTTCACCCACACCACCCCCACAACTTCAAGCCCACACAGTTCCATTCCCACAGCCACACCTTACTCATGCTTCCACAGCTCACATACCATCCACCATCCTCATTACTGCCCACACCACCAACCAAACACTCACCCAACCAGTCACCCATCATCCACACCACCGCCCACACCGGGTAACCGACACTGCCACCTACACGGTCACCATCACACCACCTCATTGCTTCCAGCCTACACCTCCAACCCTCCACCACACAGCATCCTTTCCTTCCCAACTCCAGCCTCCAGCTCCTGCCTCCACACCTCCATTGCTCAGTCATCATCTCCCACACCAGCAATTCCCCCAATTCCCTGCCCCCAGTCCCCCACCTTACACCAAACCCCCTCACCTCAAACACTGTAACCTCCCCTTGCCTAACCCCTCTAGTGTACACCCCAACCCCCACACCACAATCATTCTAACTCTCCCTTTATAACCCCCATACAGTTGCAAAGAGTGGCAGCTCCATCTAGAAGAGATGTGGATGCTGGATCTTTGACTGATGCACATCACTACATTGACCTACAGTTACATTATCATCATTGTTTTTTACAATTTCAAGACCTAAAACAAACTGGGAGGCTTTTTTTGGCAGTCTGAGAAATGTAACCCTCCTTTTTCCTATGGTCTTCAGTTCATTTTACACAATTTTTTTTTTCATTATACATCGTATTCAGGAGCATAACTACCACGTAAACCTACAATCAACTGTTTCAAGTTTTTATTTTCCACTTTTACTGCAATCACTTCCATTGCATCATTTGATGATTTTAGCGGATAAGTGCAGGTAAGTGACTCTTTCACATAAGCCTACTCCTTGATTCACTATACAGAACAATGATTCACTGTCAAGTACAGTACCATGATTTGCTATACAGTACAACACAGAGCTACACAATATGATTCACTATACATTACAATGATTCCCTATATATTACCATGGTTCACTTTACAGTAAAATGATTTGCTATATAATGTAATGATTCACTATTATAGTACATGCATTAGCAGAACATTTTTGCAACATAGTTCCTTTATAGTACGAGTTCTACAGTACTGTACTTGGATACATCTAATTCATGCTGAAAAAAGTGGACAAGGTAGAAAAAGTTTAAAGATGAGCTATGAAATGACTCCCAGAGTTTAGACTTATAAGACCTGAAGAAGTGATGAAGGCACTGGACATGCCATCTTTGATTGATATAGGAGAAAAGGATACATGATACAGTGGTCCCCCGCCTAACGAGCAAAATTCATTCCAGAAGCCTGCTCAAGTGCCATTACCGAACGAATTTACTTCCTTAAGAAATAATGTCACGTAGGTTAGTCTATTTCAGACCCCCAAAAAATACACTTCCACAAGCACTTACAATATTATACTTACATAATTGTACGATTTCCGGGGTGCTCGTTAGGCGGGGGACCACTGTACTTACACATCTGTCAATAATCAAGGATCCTACCCCCTTCCCCCTGCATTAAGAAAATTACATAACAGGTATAACCGGTATATTTTACTACTTCTACTTACACTTAGGTCACACACTACACATGTATATACACATATATATACACAACCATCTGGATTTTCTTCTATTTTCTTAATAGTTCTTGTTCTTCTTTATTTCCTCTTACGTCCATGGGGAAGTGGAAAAGAATTCTTCCTCCGTAAGTCATGCGTGTCATAATAGGTAACTAAAATACCAGAAGCAAGGGGCTAGTAACCCCTTATCCTGTATATATTACAAAATTTAAAAGGAAAAAACTTTTGTTTCTCTTTTTAGCTCACCCTGCCTCAGTGGGGTACAGCCAGTTCATTGAAAAAAAAAAAAAAATCCATATAGTAAAGGTGTCCCTTGGTTTATATAGTATAGATAGTGTTTCAAACTAATAACAACTCAGTCAAGCAATCAACACTTGATTTTATATAATAAGAATCTTCAGTATGCTCTGTGAGATAGAGATAGACTTATCACATTCAGAGAATGCATGTATGCTGCACATATGAAATTACAGTACCATTAAAAATGGACATCCCATAATAATGAATTCACATAAAGTAAACCTGTATGAAGCAACAGAAGCCTGTATAGTGTATCTTAATCCTCCCCCATCCCAAGAATCTGCTGTTTACTCACCTTTTCCAGTACAAGACATACTGCCCAAGAGTTAAAGCTGAATTTGGAGTAGCCTTTTTGCTAAGCAAAACACAGAAACAGTCAACACCTATTTCTCCTTCAGAAAGTACTGTATTCATAACCTGTGACTTTGCTTCTGTCCCAACTTGATTAACTTCATTAGCCTGAAAATTTTGTACATAGCGTTAAAATATGTTTTATTTTATATTGTAGGATCATCCCGGATGTAACTTACGATATTTATTGTGTCATGTAAATTTAATTTATTTTGCATTTCCAAAATAGTGATTTTATGAAAGTGAGTCCCAAAACTTGCAAGTCAGTGTGCTAACCACTGGACCATGCAGGCCTAACAAGATTCATCCAGCTTGGTATGTATTTCTATACAACATAATTGTTAGGCTGGCATGAACCAGCAGTTAGTACAATGGCCTGTGAGTTTTTAGGACTAGTTTGCCATGGGTTTAAGCCCCACCTATTGTGTGATTTGTAACTTGAACTCTGAGATAAGAGCAACATGGGAGAACTGATGATCTTAAGACTTTACACTGGACTCAGGGATTCTATCCTTGTTGTAATCTGCAAAGTCAACTAGAAGTTTGACAACTAAGTGTTAAGGATGACTACAATAATATTGTTAATGATTATAATTAAAAATAGTGCCTTCATAAAGTAAAAATTACTAACCAGAGCCAGTGAGGAGTTGGTGAGTGTGATGGGGACATGTGATATGCACTTAATTTTGGGAACCACCAAGAAGCTCTCACCAGCAGCCACTCTTGCTAATTTTTCAAACTTTAATGATTGCGTCTCCACAGTGACCTAAGCATAAGAATATTTTCAAAGTAATATGTAAAATTACTGCTTCAAAAACTATTAAGAATTTCTTTGTTATTCAAAATTTCTACCAGTATACCAATATGGCAGTTAATTAATAACAATATTAGAATAAAAAATATCAATAATAGCAACTGCTAAAAAAAGTCAATACTGGTTTACTCATTTGTCGACTTTCTATTCTGTTTACAATTGGAAATGAAATAAATAAAAAATAAGATAAATTATTTCCATGTTAGAGTAAAATAATTCATTACTTACATGCTACTGTAATACTTGTGACATGAAAGAATCATTACAGCTATTTATTAAAATAAATTGCTGAAGCTAGTCAGTGTCAGTAAGACACAAATAGTTAATTACACATGGCAATGTATATTCAAATTGATTATTCTTGTGCTTTTTCTCACATCTATGTATAAAAAAAAGCTGCACAGCATAACACAGCTCTTCATACATTAAGTGCACACATGAAGATGTACAAATGGAAAAATAAACACAAGTGCAATATAATGCGATCCTTTACTGACAACGTTTCACTCACACAGTGGGCTTTATCAAGTCACAAACACATCTGTATGGGCGAAACATGGTCAATAAAGGATCGCATTATACTGCATTTGTGTTTATTTTTCCGTCGTGTTGGTATTTTATACCATTTATCTCCAAGATGTACAAAATACCTTGTACATCGCCCCACAAGTCACCTGGACAAATTAAAACATCTAAACATAAGGATATGGAGGCAAGAATAATTAGCTAGAAAGTAACAGGAGCTGATAATGAAGCTGGCCAAAAGAAACAGAATATCACAACTACATACTACTTCAATTTAGCTAATAATTTGTACATCATATGAGTTTCATAGTTCCCTTAAATGCTGTCTTACAAAATATTAGTTACATTACATGCATTTATTTTTAAAGCAATAAATTTTAAAGCATTTCATGTTTTAAAATTTATTACTTCAATTAATGTACAAAGTATTTTTTTTAATGCATCAGCCATTTCCTACTGAGGTAAGGTGACTCCCCCCCCAAAAAAAAAAAAAAAAAATAACATTCACCATCACTAATGTCAGCACACTTCTGGTAAGAGAGTGACAGAGTGAGTGATGGTAAGAGTCACCTTATCTCAGTGGGGGATAACCAGTGTTCAAAAAAATAATTTGTGCAGTAATAATTTGTAGTAATAAATTCGTGTCATCTGAAATGTCATATCTGCACACCTTTGGCAAGATAGTGTGAATGATGGTGAAAGTGTTTCTTTTTCAAATCACCCTGCCTCAGTGGGAGACAGCCAGTGTTTAAAAAAAAAAATTAGGTTGTATAAATTGGATTATATAAATTTTCTTGTGTCCATAACATGTGTGCCTTCCAGACTACGTAAAACATATTTACAACAAAATCCTATATTACACAATATTACAACTGTTTCAAGGTGTAATACTCATCAAAACATGAAAGCCACATTGACTTTAATGAGTTATCCTGGGTTAAATATATTTAGTGTACGTTGTGGCTGAGTTCCACTGTTAGTACCATGAAACTGTAATAAATTTGGAATGAATAAGTCATCTTACTGGCAGTTCCACACATTTGTTTGCTAGTAGGGAAGCTGGTGATGGAAGAGCTCCATATTTTATTGTTTGCCTTTATGAGTTAGCCATACTGGTATGTCGGACACAGTCATCATCTGTGTAGTGACCCACACTGCAGTGTGTGGACCCTCCTGGCCTTAGATTTTTTCAAAGGTATGAAGAGATTGTAGAAGACCCAAAAAGTAATGCTGGCTGAGGTCAAAAATATGAAGGTACAAAAAATTGTGCATACTAGTATGTTGGACACATAGTTGTCAGTTGCATACTAGAATGTTGGACACAGTTAAGAGGTTAAGAGACCACAAAAGATCTTTTATGGTGCCTGATGCATTTAATATCTTAAAAAAATTCTACCATATATAAGTCTAAAAGAAGTAAAACGTGGAATGGAATTAGTTATTACATGGTAGTTAATAAAATATCAGCAACCATTAACAAGAAGGACAGGTATGAACATTTACCAAACAGTTATGTGAGTCTACTTATTATCAAATTCAGCATTATTTTATTCATATTTACATTTACTACTTTTTTTTTTTTTTTTTTTTTTCAACAAGTCGGCCGTCTCCCACCGAGGCAGGGTGACCCAAAAAGAAAGAAAATCCCCAAAAAGAAAAAACTTTCATCATCATTCAACACTTTCACCACACTCATACATAATCACTGTCTTTGCAGAGGAGCTCAGATACTACAGCTGAGAAAAGTCCCTCCCAGCTGTCACTATCTCAGACCCCTCCTTTAAAGTGCAGGCATTGTACTTCCCATTTCCAGGACTCAAGTCCAACTAAATCAATTAACTGGTTTCCCTGAATCCCTTCACACAATGTTACCCTGCTCACACTCCAACAGATCGTCATGTCCCAAAACCATTCGTCTCCATTCACTCCTATCTAACACGCTCACACATGCTTGCTGGAAGTCCAAGCCCTTGCCCACAAAACCTCCTTTACCCCTTCCCTCCAACCTTTTCTAGGACGACCCCTACCCCGCCTTCCTTCCCTACAGATTTATACGCTCTCCAAGTCATTCTACTTTGATCCATTCTCTCTAAATGACCAAACCACCTCAACAACCCCTCTTCAGCCCTCTGACAAATACTTTTAGTAACTCCACACCTTCTCCTAATTTCCACATTCGAATTTTCTGCATAATATTTACACCACACATTGCCCTTAGACAGGACATCTCCACTGCCTCCAGCCTCCTCCTCGCTGCAGCATTTGCAACCCATGCTTCACACCCATATAAGAGTGTTGGTACCACTATACTTTCGTACATTCCCTTCTTTGCCTCCATGGATAACGTTTTTGTCTCCACAGATACCTCAATGCACCACTCACCTTTTTTCCTTCATCAATTCTATGGCTAACCTCATCCTTCATAAACCCATCTGCTGACACATCAACTCCCAAATATCTGAAAACATTTACTTCTTCCATAATCCCTCTCCAATGTGATATCCAATTTTTCTTTATTTAAATCGTTTGATACCCTCATCACCTTACTCTTATCTATGTTCACTTTTAACTTTCTACCTTTACACACTCTCCCAAACTCGTCCACTAACCTTTGCAACTTTTCTTTAGAATCTCCCATAAGCACAGTATCATCAGCAAAAAGTAACTGTGTCAATTCCCATATATTTAAAAAAAAAAAAAATTAAACAAGAATGAAAGATTATGTACAATGTTGTCAGTTTTATTCAGAATAGCTGCAATTCTGTTAGAAGGAAATTTTTGGGTCAACCTACTATTGTATAAATGTAGATGTAGTATGATTTAGAAGAAATTAGTAGTACTGTACTGCATGTATTCTTACCTGAAATGGAATTCTAGCCTGGATATGAATGCTTTTCTCACACACACAAGGACAGTGGACAAGAGATCCACCAGATAATACTGGCACAGTATATTCAACCTGATGAAACAAGATAGTTGTCTTTTAGATAAATGTTTAAATTAATAAGTACGTATGTACTTGAAAGTAATACAAGGGTGCAGCTTATAAACCAAGATTATCTAATCCATTAACCCTTAAACTGTTAGCAACACAGAGCCACACTTCTATGAAGCAGATCTTGAATGCAGCAAACTGTATTTTGTGATAGACAAAATTTTGGGTCCAAAGCCCCAAAGCATGCCTCACCAGGTCAGTGCCTGGTAGGGCACCACAGCAGTCCAGCTCCACCTACTCGCCCTTCTTTTCTACACTGATGACTATTTTATTCCTCCTCCTCTTCTTCCAT
>WNWK01001004.1:197500-341427 GCA_009830355.1 Cherax destructor | reverse complement strand
AAACACCTGTCTAGATAGATGTCATTTTTGGTTGCTGTGTTAATTCATGAACATGTGGCATGATGTTTTGAAAAGCAAATGTTGCATGTGATTCTGGATTTTTTCCCAAGAGCCTTTTCACATGTCCCACAGGTATACTGTACTGCCATCCTGCCTTTATCCTATTTACAACTGTGTACCACTAGAGCCTGATTTTCACTTTACCTTTCTGCTCTGCACTCAGGTGCGGTGGTATAAGGTCATATTTAGCACCTGCTGCTTAAGAGTCACCCTCAGCCCCTGCTGCTGCTGCTGCTGCAGCAGCACCACCCTCAGCACCTGCTGATGTTCTCCAACACATTAAGAAACACTACTCATTAAAACTTTTAATTACTTGCTAAACCATGGAACTCAAAATGGTCGCGCTAATTTCACCTTGTCATTTGCCTCCTCACCGACTGCTGCTGTTGTCCCCATTATTTCATGACGTCTGCGAAAAATGTAGCCCTATAATCTACACTAATTGTTTCAAATTAATTATATGTTGGACAGTAATATCAAGATGCGCGACCGTGCATAGGCTGGATACGGGGTGCATGATAAATTAGCCTTACCGGAGGGATAATCTAAATTTAATGAATCGACTTCCCGACTTACAGTGAAATATCAAAGCTTCATTTACAGGCTAGGTATTGTTCAGTGTAAAACTTCATTACTTGATAAAGATCTATTGTCCTGGAAAAAAAACACGAGCCTAAAAATTCAAATAACTTTTTTTTAATGGTTTGTAGTCGAGGATATTTTCCTGAGTTGCATAATTATCTGATCTGACTCTTGCAGGATTAGCATATATATTTTTGTTTAATTATTATTAATTTATTAATGAATAATAAGAAGGAATAATGAATAAGAATAACAATTACGCATAAAAAAATCACAATTCCAAGCCTGTGATTAGCAACCAAATCAACTGAATATTAAAAAGACTGGAAATTGACATTGACATGAAAATCATTTTTTCAGTATTTTAGAATCCGTGCCAAATAATGTATAAAATCCTTATTTATTTAAGCTTAGGCAATGCTTGTTTGGACCGTCTTATATTACTCTTGTTCACCCATTTTATGGATGACTCTCAAAATAGTTATTTTTTTCATAGATTTCTTCCCTTTATTACAAAAGATGAATTAGAAATTGAACAGTGTGCTTGAGAAACCACTGAATGGTATTGTCTCGTATTACAGTAACAGGTCTTTGAATGTAAACTAAAACAGTTTGTATGAAGAATTATATCCAGCAGTGAAACTCTTCTTCAATCACCTCCTATCACACGAGTCTTCAATTTCCATTTTATTTCCACATCCTACTTCGTAATAATGAGCTGAAGCCGTTGTTGACGGTACACCAGTTATGTTGCAGCTACTTAGGCATGACGAAGTTCGCTGGCAACGAATTAAAGACAGTAGGGATAGTGAAGCAGAGGGGTCGAGCACATGCTGCTAGAGTAAACATTTTTTTTCTAGTATCCATCCCCAGTCGCCTTGAATTGTGGTACTTTACTACAAACAGAAGAGGAGAAAGGCGCTCTCAGGTAAAACAGCAGTACAGTGGACCCTCGGTTTTCGTTCACCTCCAAACTCGAACAATTATGTAAGTGTATTTTCGTAAGTGCTTTTGTAAGTGTATTTTTGGGGGTCTGAAATGACTAATCTAATTTACATTTGTCCTTATGTGAATATATTCGTTCGGTAACGACACTCAAACAGCATTCTGGAAAGAATTTTCAACGAAAACCGAGGGTCCACTGTATTTTTATTTCTGTAGTTTTACGATGATTCAAACCATCAGAGTATCGCGTTTTCCTCGTCAAAGCATCTAAAGCATATTGATTTGGTGAACAGAAATGCTCTGCCAAACTGGAAAGCCTACATGAATCAGCTTGTGTAAAGCTTTAAACTTTCCTATGTCATATGTTTTTTCGATTTTGTGTCATATTTGTTGAAAGCAGTGACAAACTGCAGTTGTCTGCAGATGTTATTCTCAAGAATTTTTTTTTATTGCTGTAAAAATCGAATGCTCATATATTTGCTCTTTGTCTTTCAGTATCACTTTGATAGTACAGAGTGAAGTTGCTGAATTCGCAACTGAGTGTCCTCTATGACAGGGACGTCAGATGCCTGTGCTAGTTGTATAGCTCTTCTGGCGATCTCAGTATGAGCGTCTCTAGTAGCCTGATAAACTGTGTGTCCTCTTTTTGTAAAGTATTCACCTAAAAAAAATTGTTTGTTGAAAATATTGGACAGGAAGTGGTAAGTTCTGCAGGTGAATTTTGTGTCTGGCAAGAAGTTAACTCTTGTGCTGATGCATGCGCCTGCTCCACGCCAGGAAGCTTCATATTTTAAGGATAGTCCATCTTAGCCATCGAAAGCGACAGAGGTTGTAGCCGAGGTATGAGAAGTAAACTTGGTATAGAAATTCGTTTTCATAATAAGTAGTCCGGTTATGCCTGCCTGGCAAAGCATAGTGGAAGGTCAAAGATGGAGGTTTGGCTGAAAGCAATTGCTGTAAAGTTTCTTCAATGCTGAAATTATCACCATTTAGGAGCAGTATGTGTTGACATAACCGCGTATCAAACCTTACTTCCTCGATTTGGACATGGGAAGCAGATGCAAATATCTGTACACTGTCACTACGTCACTACGCCTGCAACGAAATGTAAATATTTACCTGCCTTTTATTGCTGCAACTTTGTGCCAACTGTTCATAATTCCTTCAAACTGACAAGAGAATCGGAATAATACCAGTCACCATTCCAGTATTTGGAATGGTGGTGTCGACTACAAGCGTATCATGATCATACTCGTGCCAGAAGCTACAACGCTTCTGTCACGTCACTGTTAGCATATCACTGCTATGTATCTTCTTGGTATTGTTAATGCCTCCTGTACCTTTGCAGTCAACAACATAACCAGCTTACCCATCTTCATTTTCTGCAGATAATGCAAAAGTTGCTTAAAGGCGCATCTTGATTCATATCATTGTAAAATTAACTCAAATTTACTCATTATTTGGCATGGAAATTTAAATATTAAAGTTTAACTATTTGCATTATGAATCTTGTTGGCAATTTTGGTTCTCTGATCGCGTCAGCATCCATCTGTGACCTTCGCGATGCTTTGTTTTAATTAGACAGTTGGATTCCCCTTGTCCGGGTCAGTTCTGAGTTGATCGTTGGGCGCCAGCCCAGGTGGGCTTCTTTCAGCGAGCCGGGAGAGCACGAGGCTGAGGTTGTTGGGCAGGCTGCTGGCTTTTTGTCGCCGTTGCCCCCCGCCATACACACACACACAAACACTATATATATATATATATATATATATATATATATATATATATATATATATATATATATATATATATATACACCTGGAGAAAGCTCAACTCGTTGATCTTCATACATCCACACTTAGACGAGGTATCAGCGCTTCATGAGAGATCTTGAAGGTGACACCTAAAAACTCAATGAGATACTTAACGCTGCAAGGCAACTTGTGGTGCAGTCATGTTCCAGCATGGCCCGGGCCACGCTGAGCATGGCTGCACCAGCATCGTGGCCCGGGCCACCAAGCTGGTGCAGCCATGCTCTGCGTCGCCCGAGTCATGATGGTTGTGTCCCATGTACCAGCATGACCCGGGCCACGATCCTGGTACAGGCATGTACCAGCATGGCCCGAGCCACGATCCTGGTGCAGGCATGTACCAGCATGGCCCGGGCCACGATCCTGGTGCAGCCATGTACCAGCGTGACCCGGGCCACGATCCTGGTGCAGGCATGTTCCGGGGTGGTCTGGGCCATGATGCTGAAGCAGTTATGTTCCAGCGTGACCCGGGCCATGATGCTGGTTCAGCCATGTACCAGCATGGCCCAGGCCTTGATGCTGGCGCAGCCATGTCCCAAGGTGGCCCGGGCCATGAAGTCTAAGCAATTGATTGTAGGTGGCAGTGTTGGGCTGCCCCGCTGTGTTCCTCTCATTGACCTGTCTGGATGAACGCGGTTGTATGGAGTTATTAACCTTCCCTTTATCGTCACACTTTCTCACTTTCTCACTGTCTCTTTCACATTGTCTCTGTCTCTCACTCTCTCTCGCTTTTAATAAGTAACTATAAATCAACCTGTACTTGCTAGGTAGCGCTAGATCTGTGAGGGTCATAAAGCACCTCGAAAATGTGAAGTAATTAGGTTTCGTCCAAGGAAGAGGAGGGGTAGCTTTAGTTTCATGGATCAAGAGCACTTCGCCGGCATCAAGGCACCGCTCTTTAATAGTATGCACAGGGATATACAAAGAGAGAAATTCGACCTAGTGTCTGGGTGAGGCCGGAGGTTTTAATGCGTCTTCAGACGTTGTCACAACACAATTATGAAAGTTGGTATTTTGCATCAGTCTTGTGAGTCCTCTTAAAGAGTCGTAACCTGCGTCTAATAGCAACATTATTTATACCGGTGCACCTTCCTTGGCACGATATTGAAAAGTCGCGAAATACAGGGAAGGGATGGAGGGAGGGAGGGAGATGGAGGGAGGGAGGGAGGGAGGGAGATGGAGGGAGGGAGAGAGAGAGATGGAGGGAGGGAGAGAGAGAGATGGAGGGAGAGAGAGAGAGAGAGATGGAGGGAGGGAGAGAGAGAGATGGAGGGAGGGAGAGAGAGAGATGGAGGGAGGGAGAGAGAGAGATGGAGGGAGAGAGAGAGAGAGATGGAGGGAGGGAGAGAGAGAGATGGAGGGAGGGAGAGAGAGAGATGGAGGGAGAGAGAGAGAAGATGGAGGGAGGGAGAGAGAGAGATGGAGGGAGGGAGAGAGAGAGATGGAGGGAGAGAGAGAGAGGAGAGAGGAGGGAGAGGAGAGAGATGAGAGGAGGAGAGGAGAGAGAAGATGGAGGGAGGAGAGAGAGAGAGATGGAGGGAGGAGAGAGAGAGATGGAGGGAGGAGAGAGAGAGATGGAGGAGGGAGGAGATGGGGGGGAGAGAGATGGAGGAGAGGAGAGAGAGAGATGGAGGGAGATGGAGGAGAGAGAGATGGGGGAGGGAGAGAGAGATGGAGGGAGAGAGAGAGATGGAGGGAGAGAGAGAGAGATGGAGGGAGAGAGAGAGATGGAGGGAGAGAGAGAGATGGAGGGAGAGAGAGAGAGATGGAGGGAGAGAGAGAGAGGAGGAGAGAGAGATGGAGAGAGAGAGATGGAGGAGAGAGAGAGATGGAGGGAGAGAGAGAGATGGAGGGAGAGAGAGAGAGAGAGAGAGAGGAGAGAGAGAGAGAGAGGAGAGAGAGAGATGGAGGAGAGAGAGAGAGGAGGAGAGAGAGAGGAGGGGAGAGAGATGGAGGAGGAGAGAGAGGAGAGAGAGAGAGAGAGGAGAGAGGAGAGAGAGAGAGAGAGAGAGAGAGAGAGAGAGAGAGAGAGAGAGAGAGAGAGAGAGAGATGGAGAGAGAGAGAGAGAGAGAGAGAGAGAGAGAGAGAGAGAGAGATGGAGGGAGAGAGAGAGAGATGGAGGGAGAGAGAGTGATGGAGGGAGAGAGAGAGATGGAGGGAGAGAGAGAGAGATGGAGGGAGAGAGAGATAGATGAAGGGAGGGAGAGATAGATGGAGGGAGGGAGAGAAGGAAAGAGGGGGAGGGAGAGAGACTGATATGTGCATTTATGAACAAAAAAAACACAGGGGGACTTAAATGATAGCTTTATTCCTTTCGTGTTGCAATCAACACATCAGGAATCTGTACTTTCCAATGTTGCATGAGTAGGAAATCCAAGCAAATTCGTTCATAGGAACTTTTATTTGCTTGAATCATCTTCCCTGAACGAATTTACTTGAACTTCATTCTCATTTTTGCAACACTTCAAGCTCGTGATGTGTTGACTGCAACACAAAAGGCCAAGAGTTATCATTCAACTCCCCCTGTGGTTTTTCCATCTTGCATCGCTTGTTCACGATTATTGCATATATATATATATATATATATATATATATATATATATATATATATATATATATATATATATATATATATATATATAAAACCAATGTGAAAAAATAGTGAATTTCAAAGTGTTTTCATGATTTCTCACATATCACAGTTCCTTGACAATGTGACAGTTCCCTGAATTGAGCCTGAATACCTTCCATCACTGCCCCCTCCCCCATGTGCTGTATAATCCTACGGGTTTAGCGTTCCCCATGATTATAATAATTGATAATGTGAGAAATCTAATGCGCTTCTAAAATTCACTGTTTTTTCAAAGTGGTTATTTTGCATATTGTGATATCACCTGTTTACTTTCATCTTATTGCTAGGATCAAAAGCCATCAATCCAGCTAACAGCACTCTCCTTTCCGCTCCTCTTGGGTCCAATGTTATTGATCCGATTTTTGAAAAAAAATCTCAGATCTCAGGACGAAGGAAGACAGGATGAAAGACACTGATACACATGATGCTTTCTACGTACTCACCAGATACCTGTCCCTCCCATAACTTATCAATTTCTTGATTCTCAGCCTTCGACAGTCCAAAACTTAAGGAATATGACTCCCTCCCAAAGACCATGCTAGAGAGTGTACTGAATCTTTTCCTCGAGGATAGACAGTGGCAGCGAGCCACACCTTCAGTCAGGCTTGGGGGCTGGGAGTATGTAAATCCTCCCAGATTGCCCTACCAATTTTCTTATCCTCCTCCATCGCAATGGACGAGTTAATAAAACAAATTCATCCTGACAACCTGGGTTACTTAGCAGGAATACAGGATCCTAGTTGCACCAGTGCCATTATCGAGTGAGAGAGACTCGTTGCTCAAGCGCCAAAACCTAGTGCAGCACTGGCCTACAAACAGTCCAGTTGGGATGGCCCTATCGCTGAAAACTGCATAACATGCTCAGGACCTCCAAGTTGTGAGCGTAACACACTTTGTGGACTTCCTCCTAATAGCTCCCATTTCGGCAATGGGAACACGCCTTGACCCACAGACCCTCCGTACTACAGCGGCTTTCCGCCTCGTTGCCCCAATTCACACGGCGGAATATACGTGTACTTGCGGCGATGCGGTAGCCGAAAAATATGGTTTACATGGTTGGTTTAAACTGCTACAAAACGAAGGGTTGGTACGCAAGATACAGTGAACTCAACTACATCATGAAGAAGATTCTTGCTACAGCTGCATGCCCGGCTGAGAACCCCGATCCCTAGCATCCGGCGCTACTGACAACCCCGCAAATCGTCACGACGGATTCACTATTTATCCTTGGAAGAATGGAAAGCTTTGAGCATGGGACTACACCTACATCCGTCACAGTGTGATGGGTAACAGGGAGGTGCTGCAGATCACAAGGAGTAAAAGATCAGCAAGTACAGATACATAAGCCACCAGTATCATTGCCACCAGTATCATAAGCCACCAGACTCATTGACACCACAAGAGACCCAAAGGTAGCTAGTTTCACGTTTCAGCGTCTCAATGGGTCCAGCCATAGGGAAAAATACTTGCTTCCTACATAGCTTACGTCCAATTTCAGAGGAGCTGGAGAAGATTCATAATAGTTTATATGGTGTACAACTGTATTCATGTTTGGACCTTTTAAATAAATATTGATTGATAGTTAGGTAAATGGACACATTTGTAACTAAGAGGGTATTAACTACGGCTACGTTTCGCTCAACATTGGCTTTGTCAAGCAAATATAAACAATGCAGTGCATGGACACAAGATACAAGGTATACGAAGAGTGTAAGGTAAAGTTCCTTGTAGGTAGTGGTGGATGAGCAGGTTGTAGAAGTAGCAGTGGTTACGCAATCGACATTGTTTCCTACTAGATGGCCAAACAGAAAAAGTGATCCCTTAATCTATTCTAGTGCCACCATCACTTGATATCATACACAGAGATTACTACTATATCTGCTCACATACTATTATTAATGCTACTAGTCGGAATGACACATTAGCCGGTCTGGAGTTTTACGACGCTAACCGCGAATTTTGTAATGAGATCCTAGAAAACTTGTGTATACTATACAAGATTACAAAATCAACCATTGTTCCGCACCATCCTGCCAGCAATGGGTTAGCAGAAAGAACGAATAAGAAAGTCCTTGATGTCTTAAGAGCTACCATCAATCCCAATAGTGTAACCTGGGATGAAGTTATACCTGAATGTCGTTATTCCCTACGTACACGACAAGTGTTAATTAATCCTCAAGTATCATTTGTAGATACCAGTGTAGATCCTCCTCAATCAGAAGTTGAGTTACCTATTGTAACAGAGTTTGATCCACCCAGAGATGATAATTATATAGCCTATATCAATCTCACCCTAGCAGAGTTGGGGTTAAATGTAAATAACTTGTATAGATAAATATGTAGTAAGCGTTCAACTGTGTGTTATAATATCTACTTAGTATCACTCAAATTTTTTTTTTGTGTGTTCACGTTCTCTCCGAGTTCTGAGAATTAACAGTATAGATTTGTGTGCACCATATCTACCTTGTCTGTTAATCACTATCTTCTTGTAAATTTATTTCCTCAGAATTCGTAGATCACATGAAGACAGTTCGATCGAACAAATTATTTTTTTTTTATCTCTCTTATCATGATATTCTTGAATGAGCTCATTTAATTAATTCCCAAGTATCAAGATGCATCATATAGTAATGTAGATTGTTCAGTCAAGATAATATCCATGTGAAGTATAATGTTAACTGTTGTGTACTTTGACATTGTATAGAATCAGCTGAAAGTTGTTGCCTGTTGTCCTTAGTTTGTGTAGTTGTATGTCGAGACGCCATACGTAGCATGCCCGAGCTGTACGGTTGTACTTATAACGGCTGTTCACGTGATTTCCAATCTCTGCCCATGTGATCTGGCATCAGCCAATGATAGGCCTGCCTTTTGAATGCCTCAGCGCCAGGCGGCCTAGTGTTCAGTTACCATCGAGACTCAGTGCAGGACAGACGGACTACTACCTTCAAGAATGACCGGCCTTCCGGACTCATAAATGAATTGTCCATGCACTGCATCGTAGAAGCTTTGAATGAAGCAGAACACCAGAGGAGAGCAGAAGCCCATAATACCTAAGGAGCCACCATCAACTCAGATGTCCCGGCGTTCTGGCCGCGACATCTACGTTGATGGTGGCTCCAATGTAGCAGATATACTTTCGAGTAGGGTGGTAGAGGCTATGACCTTGGGTGGCTTTAAAAAGAGATTGGACAAATATATGAGTGGGAGGGGCTGGGTTTGACTGGTGCGGGTACGGAAGTAAATTCTTGGGTAGCTTTGGGTAGTGATGGTTTTCATAAGAACCTGCCTTGTATGGGCCAGTTGGCCTTCTGCAGTGTTCCTCTATTCTTATGTTCTTATTTAGTAGATGAGAGTCGCATACCAGCGAGAACATCGGAGGTTAAACACCAGAGATGCAACCCTGATAATTGCTCTACCAACGCGTCTGTTACTACCTACGAGAGATCCGTGTGAATGGGAAAGACAACAGACGAGTGTCTTGAGTTTCAGGTGAATCTCAGGCCGGGTCACCTATTGGCGAAGACCCGGGCCGGCAGTACCGGCAAACCTACAAGAAGAAGAAGGTGAATCTCACCACTGTACATACCCGACTGAAGAAAACCCCTTGATCTAAGTAGTAGTACAGCACCTCAGTCACGGGGCGTCTACCTGCTAACTGGTACACCACTAGAACAGATGTGAGATGCTGAGAGTACGTTACATCTTATTCGGCGTGTCACATACCAATATAGCCATGCCTCCAGACCAGGGAAACAGGTGCTAAGGGTATAAATGAGTAGAGGCTCCCCCCCCCATCCTCGCTATGCTAAGCACCTTGGTTTAACCAGCCAATGACCTTCCACTTACCATCACCCCCCCACCAACCATCATTATCTCATCCGTACCATAATCTCCCACCTACCATCACCACCCAACCACCAACGTACCACAGCCACCGACCCACCATCACCACTTTTTTACCATGACCCGTCACCATCCCCACCATCACCACGCACCTACCATCAACACACACCTACCACCATCACCCACAAACCATCGCCACCAACCTACCATTGCCACTCACCTCCCATCACCACTCACTCACCCCCCTACCCACCATCATCCATTCACTACCAATCAACCTCCATCACCACCCACCCACCATCACCACTCATGCTAAGAGTATGTTACATATTATTCGGCCTATGTCACACACCCATATAGGCATGTCTCCCGACCAGCGAACCAGGTGTTAAGGGTTTAACGAGTTAAGGGCCCCATCGTTATGCTAGTACCTTCTTTCGACCCGCTAATCACAAGGAAGCCCCCCAAAAGTTGTGAAGCGATTTGGTACACTCGTGAATCAACATTAACAGACTTACCTCCAAGTCTGGTCGCAACGGTTCTCAATGTGTCTCTTGCTTGCATTTGTCTTACTGTACATTTTATCTATATATACCTGGAGAGGGTTTCAGGGTTCAGCGCCCCTGCGACCCGGTTTATGAGCAGGCTTCATGGTGGACCAGGGCCTGATCAACCAGGCTGTTACTGTTGACCGCACATAAACCGAAGTACGAACCACAGTTATGATGGTCAGGTACTGATTTTACGTGCCTGTCCAGCGCCTTCTTGAAGACATCCAGGGATCTATTGGTAATCCCCTTATGTAGCTGGGAGGCAGTTGAACAGTCTTGGGCCCCTGACGCTTATTGTGTCGTCTCTTAGCTTCCTCGTAGCTACTCTGCTTTTCATTGAGGGGATGTTGCACCGCCTGCCGAGCCTTTTGCTTTGTAGGGAGTTATTTTTGTTTGCAAATTTGGTACTAATCCTTCAAGAATTTTCCAAGTGTATATTATAATGTATCTCTCTCGCCTGCTTTCTAGGGAATACAAATCAACGAACTTCAACATTCCCAGTAATTTAGTTGTTTTATCGTACTTGTGTGTGCCGTGAAGGTTATCTGTACATTCTCTAGGTAAGCACTTTTACCTGCCTTCAAGGCAGGTAGTTAGTGGCTGTTAGTGTACAGCAATATTCCAGCCTAGATACAACAAGCGATTTGAAGAGAATTATCATGGGCTTGGCATCACCACCCATTGTACATACAGTGCGTGCTGTTTGGTGAAGGAAATATAAGTATTTACTAAATCTCACTGCTGTCTTTTTGCTCGTTCCTTCCTTAGTTATCGTGCTACAGCCAGGTGTGCAGGCCACTAGACTACAACTGTGTTCGTAATATCAGAAGACACACCGGGCCCTAATCATTAGGTTTTCTCCGTCAGATGTCCAGAAGACACGTTGGGCCCCTCGCTGTACGTCTGACATTGCAAAAGGGTCTATAATTAACACTTTGAGGCAAAAACGACACTAGGTCCTCGCCACAGAGCTGTTAACCAGTAATTAATTTACTGTACCTCGAAGACAAGCTGGACTTAACCAATAGGGCTGTAATAGGATCCTCGCTGGTACAAACTCCGACATTCCTTCGAGTCGGTGTCGGCTCAGCACTTGGAAAGACTCATAACAGGACAGTGTTCCTGACCGATATACAGTACTATAAGCAGCACTCTACTATATGTATTAGTTTAACAAAGCTCCTGGTGAGAGAATCTGATCAGTAGCACAAGTCAAATCACCTGATAAATTGTCTGTATGAATAACAGATAATTAATCAGCCAGTGTTTTCTTTCTGGTCGTGATTGAGAGCATTATGTTTGCTTCTTGCTAACAGAGGGGTGGAAAGGAAGGGATCCCATTCACTTTAAAAACATTTCTCGTCTGGCAGAGGCATGTTCTGTTGCCCTGAATCAATTTTAGTTATTGCAGTTAATGTGGGAGTAAGTAGAGTTACTCTGTCATGGTTAACAGGAGTTGCAAAATGCACTGTGGAAGATCAATTTCCATTAGCTCTGATAAAAAATAGTATCTTGTTTACCTTCAGGGAAGAAGAGGAAACTTCTTATCCAGAAAGCATTTATAAATGGAAATCTTGTTTACACAAAAGAAAGACATATATCTGTGTGTTATTTAAGGAAAGTTAGCTTTCATTTTTCCTTAGAGAAGGGGGAAAAGGATTACGAATTCTCATTTGTCTTAGGAAATAGGAGTAAGGGAAAATGAAGTGTAATTAGGTTTTAGGAAGAGTGGGAAGGACGAGGAAGAATCATTAGCCCCATAAAAGAGGAAGATTGAAAAAAATAATAATTTGCCATTGTTAAAGAAAGACATGATATTATTAGCCTTAGAGAAGAGGAAGAAACCAAGAAGAAATATCAATGACTTGATAAAGAAGACAGAAAGGATAAGGAACTATCATTAACTTGAGAGATGGCGGCGAGAGGACGAAGTCTCATTTGCCCCTTGAGTAAGACATCTCTAATTTTTTTCACTCTTCCTAATTGAACAAACCATGAAGGGATGCCTAAAATGAGGAAGATTTCTTTCAAAATGCTTCGTACTGTTTTCTTCCATTGCCGGGTCTCTGGGAGGCCAGGGAAGGGAAGACCATATTGGTGCCGCTTTTCAATTTTCGTGAAATAATGGGCAAGTGCGTCGGAGGACATCAGTTGTTGTTTGTTACTGGGTCACCGCGTCTCTCATTATTGCTCTCCCGGGGCTTCTCTCTCTCTCTCTCTCTCTCTCTCTCTCTCTCTCTCTCTCTCTCTCTCTCTCTCTCTCTCTCTCTCTTTCTCTCTCTTTCTCTCATCTTTCTCTCTTTCTCATTTTATATCCCTTCGTCTGTACGGTGCTTCTTCGATATTGTCACATTTTCCCTGTTTATATGCTCGTCATATTTTCTGCTGTACCTTCATTGCAGTTCTTCACCTGAACGTGTATAGTACATCATCAGCCATTCGTTTATGACAGAATCTCAGCTGTATGTTTGTATCATATTTTTAATATTTATGTTAGTACGCATTTTCATTGCGTACGATTGTGACGTATTTTCTTTTATTGATTTATTCTTAACTTAATAATTTACATAAAAATCAAAGGCTTTTCTAGAAAGAATGAAGTATTATTAATCTGCCACTAAATATCTGCCGCCCAGATTGATATAAATTTAGTGGAGCCGTCAGAAAGCACTGACTGCCGAATCCAGTCAAGGTAAGCCAGCGGTCACGCTGGCGTAGTCAGCTGCAGATGGCAGTCACACTGGTCTGTGTAGTACTAAACACCATCGTCTATAACAACACACTCCAGTAGACACCATCGTCTATAACAGCACACTCCAGTAGGCACCGTCTATAACAGCACACTCCAGTAGGCACCATCGTCTATAACAGCACACTCCAGTAGATACCATCGTCTATAACAACACACTCCAGTAGGCACCGTCTACAAAACAAACTCCAGTAGACACCATCGTCTATAACAGCACACTCCAGTAGATACCATCCTCTATAACAGCACACTCCAGTAGGCACCGTCTATAACAGCACACTCCAGTAGGCACCATCGTCTATAACAGCACACACCAGTAGGCACCATCGTCTATAACATCACACTCCTGTAGACACCATCGTCTATAAGAGCACATACCAGTACATACCACCGTCTATAACAGCACTCTCCAGTAGACACCATCGTCAAAAACAACACACACCAGTAGACACCACCGTCTAAAACAGCACACACCAGTAGACACCACCGTCTAAAACACAGTGAACCATGTCATCAGCACACCAGTAGACACCATCGTCAATCAACAGCACACCAGTAGACACCATCGTCTATAACAGCACACACAGTAGACACCATCGTCATATAACAGCACACACCAGTAGACACCATCGTCAATAGCACACACCAGTAGACACATCGTCTATAACAGCCACACCAGTGACACCACGTCTATAACAGCACACACCAGTAGACACCATCGTCTAAAACAGCACACACCAGTAGACACCATCGTCTATAACAGCACACTCCAGTAGACACCATCGTCTATAACAGCACACACCAGTAGACACCATCGTCTATAACAGCACACACCAGTAGACACCACCGTCTAAAACAGCACGCACCAGTAGACACCATCGTATATAACAGCACACTCCAGTAGACACCACGTCTATAACAGCACACACCAGTAGACACCAGTCTAAAACAGCACGCACCAGTAGACACCATCGTATATAACAGCACACTCCAGTAGACACCGTCTATAACAGCACACTCCTGTAGACACCGTCTATAACAGCACACTCCAGTAGACACCGTCTATAACAGCACACTCCAGTAGACACCGTCTATAACAGCACACTCCAGTAGACACCGTCTATAACAGCACACTCCAGTAGACACCGTCTATAACAGCACACTCCAGTAAACACCGTCTATAACAGCACACTCCAGTAGACACCGTCTATAACAGCACACACCAGTAGACACCGTCTATAACAGCACACACCAGTGGATACCATCGTCTATAACAGCACACACCAGTAGGCACCGTCAATAACAGCACACTCCAGTAGACACCATCGTCTATAACAGCACACACCAGTAGACACCATCGTCTATAACAGCACACACCAGTAGACACCATCGTCTATAACAGCACACACCAGTAGACACCATCGTCTATAACAGCACACACCAGTAGACACCATCGTCTATAACAGCACACACCAGTAGACACCATCGTCTATAACAGCACACTGCAGTAGACACCATCGTCTATAACAGCACACACCAGTAGGCACCATCATCTATAACAGCACACACCAGTAGACACCATCATCTATAACAGCACACACCAGTAGGCTCCGTCAATAACAACACACTCCAGTAGACCCCACCGTCTAAAACAGCACACTCCAGTAGACCCCATCGTCTAAAACAGAACACCAGTAGCCCCACCGTCTAAAACAGAACACCAGTAGACACCACCGTCTAAAACAGCACACGTCACCAGTTTCATCTTGCTCTGTTTCGTATATAGGATCAACAGGACTACTGAACAAGACCAGCTTTGTGATTACTGTTCCGGCAAATAACTTACCAGAACTAGTACTCAACAACCACCAAAACAGCAACATAAACAGCAACTAACAGCAACAGAACTTCTAACAACAACTTAACAACCTGTTAGGTAAAAGGACACAAGGTAAAAGGACACAACGTTTCGCTCTCCAGAAGCTTTGTCAAGCTGTTACGGCTTAAAGCTCCTGGAGAGCGAAACGTTGCCACAATAAAATGTCACATTAGTTGCACTTGTGTCCTTTTACCTAACATATTGTCGGTAATTCTACCAACATTAATAAAACTTAACAACCAACAACAACAACAACCGCAACCAGCAACAATACATGAAGGTTACTACTACAAACAACAATAATAAAAACTACAACAACAGTACAATGCACATCAACGCTACCACCACCATCAACAAAAAATACAACAATAATACAACACATAAAACTATTACCACCTTCACACAAGAAGTTTACAATACACAATACTACTAGCATAAAGAATAACAGCACAAGGCAAAAAACTACCACTAATACCAAAAACAGTAACCACAACACACCACTACAGTGACAGCCACAGCAATTCAATACACAATACTACCACCACCATTAACAGCCACCTCCTCAACAATACAAGGCGCAACACTACCACTATCACAAATACCCCTACTACTACCAACAACAACAATATCACAACCATCACACAACAAAAACACACAAGAATATCGCCACCATCACACAACAACACGGAAACCCCCAACACCAGGGAGAAACATAAACACGAGGGTCTGCAACATTTACAGCACCTCTGGCATGCCGCTGAAATAAAAGCAACATAAGGAGCGACTATTCCCGTCTCGGAATATAAACAATTACGGTGTCCCTTATGTGACTCTCTCCGAAATATTACACAAAGTCATTATACAAACCATTAACTATTATTTGGATATAAACACCGTGAGGCATATTTCTCCATGCGTAATTAAACTGAGTTATATTTAATCCCTGTTTTAAGAATTAAAGTATCCTTGCAAGGTGGTAGAAAATGTTAGTTGCTGCCTTAATTATTCTAGTATAGTCGATAGGCTTTAAACCCCATTTACGTAAGGGTCATAAGCACTTCAGAAAAATTAGGCAAATCAATGGTGATCTAATGAAGGTGACAGTAGCTCCAATTTCTTGGATCAAGAGCCCTACCCCCTGCATCATATAATATTAGCTGGGTCAGTGTAGCGCTTCATCAGATTTATCAGGGTGGTCGTGAGGGCCGACTGTGGCCCTGAGTTTGAGTGCCAAAGTTGTGCCCAAGAATGTAGTTTATCACAGCCTGAGGCACTCTCCTCGTCACACTTGCGGTCATATCAAGAATCTCCTGACCTCTTCTTTTATACATTATGAATATTTTTTTGCAGTTACATTACGAGGGCTTATATTCTCCATAATCTATTTAATGGTTTATGTATAAATAGGAAAATACACACACACACACACACACACACACACACACATTACATCGCTCAGCTCATGCGAGGAAATATGCTCTGGAGGCAGTTCCGCGGTAAGGTATTTTAACATTATATACCTGGAGTATACCTGGAGAGGGTTTCGGGGGTCAACGTCCCCGCGGCCGGGTCTGAGACCAGGCCCCGTGGTGGATCAGGGTCTGATCAACCAGGCTGTTACTGCTGGCCGCAAGCAAACTAACGTACGAACCACAGCCCGGCTAGTCAGATACTGACTTTAGGTGCCTGTCCTGTGCCTTCTTGAAGACAGCAGGGGTTTATTGGATATCCCTCTTATGTATACTAGGAGGCAGTTGAACAGTCTTGGGCCCCTGACACTTACTGTGTTGTCTCTCAGTGCAATCGTGGCGCCCCTGCTTTTCACTGGGAAATGTTGCATCTCCTGCCGAGTCTTTTGGTTTCACAGGGGACAGTGATTTTCGTGTGCATGTTTGGTGCTAATCCCTCTAGGATTTTCCAAGTGTATATTATCACGTATCTCTCTCGCCTGCGTTCCAGGAATGCAAATCAAGGGACTTCAACCGTTCCCAGTAATTTAGGTGCCTTATTGTACTTATGTGTACCGTGAAAGTTCTTAGTACACTCTCCGGGTCATGTAGATGAATGGTTCAGAGAACCGACAAGTTATAAATTAGACACATATGCAACACTTGGGTATATTATTGAGGAAACGAAGACCTACTTCGACTAGTGGATGGTACCACTGTGACCCCGCCTCCTCCTGCTTCGCCTCACCTGACTACAGCATATAAGCAACCTCGACGGCCCTGTGCTGTGCTTCCTACAAGATTGATGGACTGAACACATCGACTCCAGGCCGAGGGACTGATTACCTCAAACTCCTCCTCTCCTTACACCTTTCTACTTTGTATTGGACTGATGAAGCCACTGTGTGGCGAAACGTTTCCTCAATAAAGATACCAAGTGTTGCATATGTGTCTAATTTATAACTCCGGGTCAGCAATTTCGCCTGCCTTAAGGAGGCAGTTAGTGAACTGCAGTATTCCAACCTAGAGAGAACAAGTGATTTAAAGAGAATCATCATGGGCTTGGCGTCCCTAGTTTTGAAGGTTCTCATTATCCATCCTATCATTTTTCTAGCAGATGCGGTAGATTGTGATCTTTGAAGGCGAGATCCTCTGACATTATCACTCCCAGGTCCTTGACATTACTTTTTCTCTCTATTTTATGGTTAGAATTTATTGTATACCCTGATACAGTTTTAATTTCCTCAAGTTTTCCATATCTTTATATTATTTTGAGTGGCCCATTTGAAGATTTGGCTGATGTCCTCTTGGAGTCTTGCTGTGTCTTCGATGGAGGCAGGAACCATACATAGCTTTAAGACGAGGTATGATAAAGCTCATGGAACAGGGAGAGAGAGGACCCAGTAGCGATCAGTGAAGAGGCGGGGCCAGGAGCTGAGTCTCGACCCCTGCAACCACAATTTAGTGAGTACAATTAGGTGAGTACTGTCATGGCAATTCGGGTGTCATCCGCAAAGGAAGACACGGAACTATGGCTTACATCTCTGTCTGTGTCAGATATGAGGATGAAGAATAGGATGGGAGCGAGTACGATGCCTTGTGGAACAGAGCTTTTCACCGTAGCTGCCTCGGACTTTACTCTGTTTACTATTACTCTTTGTGTTCGATTTGTTAGAAAGTTATAGATCCATCTACCAACTTTTCCTGTTATGCCTTTATCAAGCATTTTGTGAGCTATTACACCATGGTTACACTTATCGATGGCTCTTGCAAACTCTGTGTATACTACATCTGCATTTTATCTTCTATAACATCCAGGACCCTGTCATAGTGGTCCAGTAGCTGGGACAGGCAGGAGCGACCTGCTCTAAACCCAGCCCTGGGTTGTGTAATTGATGGGTATCTAGGTGGCAGGCGATCTTACTTCCTAGAACACTTTCAAAGATTTTTATGATATGGGATGTTAGTGCTATCGGCCTGTAGTTCTTTGCAATTGCTTTACTGCCACCCTTATATAATGGGGCTGTCTGTTGTTTTTAGTGAGTGTGGGATGACCCCTGTGTCCATGCTCCCTCTCTATAGAATGCTGAAGGCACGTGACAGGGGCTTCTTATAGTTCATGATGAACACGAAGTTCCACGAGTCTGGGCCTGTAGCTATTTCACTGACCAGTGCCTCCCTTCGTATTTCAGATATATTGGCCCCTCTCAGCAGCTCTGTGATTCTTCGCCTTCGTCTGTATAGGGAGCGTCTCTTTATACTTTACATCTTTTTCTTAATGGAATGTGCCTTGAGCACACCTCAAGATTCGGATCCGTGTTGTTTAGGATATCTTCCCAGCTTGTTTCCTTTAAGACATAATTGACTTGTTCCCATTGTATGCTTTTGTTATTGAAGTTGAATTTTGTGAAGACACCCTCATGAATGATCATATTTTGCTGGTCAGGAGCCCTGTGCATACAAGTCTGCTGTGATCTAAATGTATTGTCTTTGATACTGTTATATTACGTATCAGATCGTCGTTGTTAATGAAGATGAGGTCCAGCGTATTTTCTAGCCTTGTAGGCTCTAATATTTGCTGGTTTAATGTGAATTTGGTGCAGAGATTTAATAGCTCGTGTGTGTGTGTGTGTGTGAATTTTCATCTGAACTGCCTCCTGGGGTGATCTCTGCTTAAATATTATTTGCTACACTCCTCCAGGAGTTGGGAGATTTTCTATACAGTGGTCAATTTTTCAAAAGCTGTTCTTGAAATTGCTAGGAAGTTGCATCCGGAGGCTTGTATACAACCACTATGTCAAGGTTTTGGTTTTCAATCTTTACTGCCAAAACTTCAACTAATATATATATATATATATATATATATATATATATATATATATATATGTCGTGCCGATTAGGTAAAACTTGCTATTTTGGCTTAAATAGCAACGCTCACCTTGCCATATAAGACAAGTGAAAATTTGTGTATGCAATAATTTCGCCAAAATTATTCTGAACATAACGAAAAAAATATATTTCATTGTGTTTGTTTATTATTAAATTATTGTTAACGTATCTAAAATATAGTTAGTTGGGTTAGGCTAAATTAAATTGCGATTGTTATAATAAGGTTAGGTAGGTTTTCAAAGTTTCACTTGGTACAAAATTATAAATTCTTACATTAACATAAATGAAAAAATATATCTTTAAACGTATGATAAAATTTTAGAAAGGACTTAATTTTAGATGAGTTCTTGCTAATTGACCAGTTTTACCTAATCGGACGACATATATATATATATATATATATATATATATATATATATATATATATATATATATATATATATATATATATATATATATATATATATACACATATATGAATAACTAAAATGTACTGAATACTTGCCAGTGCTCAATAATATTAAAACACACTAAATCATCAAAAATGATTAAGTAAATATACCTCCATAGTGGGAAAATTTATGGACTCAATAATTGCCGAGGCAATTCGTAGCCATCTTGAAAGACATAAATTGATTAATGAATCTCAGCACGGTTTTACAAAAGGGCGTTCCTGCCTTTCGAATTTACTAACTTTTTACACCAAGGTATTTGAGGAGGTAGATCATGGTAATGAATATAATAGTGTATATGGACTTCAGTAAGGCTTTTGATAGAGTTCCACATCAGAGGCTATTGAGGACAATTAAGGCGCACGGAATAGGAGGAAAAAAGTTTTCCTGGGTAGAGGCGTGATTGACAGATAGGCAGCAGAGAGTTTGCATCAATGGGAAGAAATCAGAGTGGAGGCGCTTCACGAGTGGTGTTCCACAGGGGTCAGAGTTGGGCCCTTTGTTGTTCGCAGTTTATATAAACGACATTGATGAGGGAATAAATAGTGACATAAGCAAGTTTGCTGATGACACCAAAATAGGTCGCCTAATTCATTCAAATGAGAACATTAGAGCACTCTAAGAAGATTTGAACAGACTGATGCAGTGGTCGGAGAAGTGGTAGATGCAGCTTAATATAGACAAATGCAAAGTTATAAACATTGGACAAGAAAATAACCATGCCACATATAAACTAAAGAACGTAGATCTTAATATTACTGATTGCGAAAAAGATTTGGGAGTTCTGGTTAGCAGTAATCTAAAACCAAGACAAGAGTGCATAAGTGTTCGCAATAAAGCGAACAGAATCCTTGGCTTCATATCAAGGAGCATAAATAATAGGAGTCCTTAGGTTAGGTTGTTCTTCAACTCTCTATATCTTTGGTTAGGCTTCATTTAGATTATGCTTCACAGTTATGGTCACCGTATTACAGAATGGATATAAATGCACTGGAAAACGTACAAAGGAGGATGACAAAGTTGATCTCATGTATTAGAAATCTTCCCTATGAGGATAGACTGAGGGCCTTGAATCTTCACTCTCTAGAAAGGCGTAGAATTCGGGGTGATATGTTTGAGGTGTATAAATGGAAACCAAGAATAAATAGAGGGAACATAAATAGCGTGCTAAAAATATCTAGCCAAGACAGGACTCGTAGGAATGCTTTAAAGTTGGAAAAATTTAGATTCAGGAAGGATATAGGAAAGCACTGGTTTGCTAATAGAGTTGTGCATGAGTGGAAGAAACTCCCAAGTACCGTCAGGTGTGAGTTGGACCTGACTAGCTTGTGCTAATAAGTCTTATGCCGTGCCCCTTCCATTAATGGATGGACCTGACCTGACTAAGTGGGTCATTGGTTTAAGCGGAGAGGCTTAAACCAATTACCCACCTAGTCAGGTGAGCCAGTAGTCCTGCAGCATGGGCCAGTAGTCTTGCTGCAGTGTTCCTTCTTTCTCATGTTCTTATATTCTTAACTCAAGCCGTGGTCCCGATTAATAGCAGGTACAGCGCTGTACCACTTAATTTGAGGAGTGTGAGAACAGGTGTACCATGAAAGCTTCTGGTGTTGTGGGAAAGGACAGTTGGTTCACAGATGATGGTCACTGACGTAGACATAGAAATAACGGATTTAAATTGGATAAATTTAGATTTAGAAAGGACATAGGCAAGTACTGGTTTTCGAACAGAGTTGTAGATGCGTGGAACAATCTTCCGATTAGGGTGATAGAGGTTAGGACCTTGGGTGGCTTTAAAAAGAGATTGGACAAATATATGAGTGGGAGGGGCTGGGTTTGATTAGTGTCGTGAGTAAGGGAGTAAATTCTTAGGTAGTGGTGGTTTTGATAAGGACCTGCCTTGTATGGGCCAGTAGGCCTTCTGCAGTGTTCCTCCATTCTTATGTTCTTATGTTCTTATAATACAACATAATGCAACAGTGATGTCTGGGAAAATTTCCTGATAGTAAGCCTAGTAGCCCAGAGGTACAGCGCTGGACCTACCACCAATCAGGACTTCGCTCCGAGTCGCCTTTATTTGGAAGCACAACCCCTGGGAACGGAAAGTATTTAGGTCTGATCTGAGAAAGGGTTCCCTCGGTACCGTGAATCAAGAACTCGTCAGTATTAAGGCGCTCTCGTCCCCCTCTGAACAGGTGTTGGATCATCAATGAACACACTGGACAAGTGTTACAGCACTAGACAACACACTCTGGACAAGTGTTACAGCACTAGACAACACACACTGAACATAGGAGTTCCAGCATCAGTTAACACACACACAACAAAAATGTTGCAGCACCATTCAACACACTGAACAAAAGTGTTGCAGCAGCATCAGTCAACACTCCGGGATGAACTAAGCCTCCTGGGAGGACGCCAGGTCCTCCTCACAACATTTCATCCTACACAAATGCATTTACCAATATTTTCCAACACCAAAAACAAAAATAATGACTTCTAGGTGGATGAGTAGTGACAGTCTGGTGGTGATGGTGACTGAGGTATGGTGGTGGTGGCTGAGGTGTGGTGGTGGTGACTGAGGTGTGGTGGTGGTGGCTGAGGTGTGGTGGTGGTGACTGAGGTGTGGTGATGGTGACTGAGGTGTGGTGATGGTGACTGAGTTGTGGTGATGGTGACTGAGGTGTGGTGGTGGTGGCTGAGGTGGGGATGGGGCGGGTGATGGTGACTGAGGTGTGGTGGTGGTGGCTGAGGTGTGGTGATGGTGGCTGAGGTGTGGTGATGGTGACTGAGGTGTGGTGATGGTGACTGAGGTGTGGTGGTGGTGACTGAGGTGTGGTGGTGGTGGCTGAGGTGTGGTGATGGTGACTGAGGTGTGGTGATGGTGGCTGAGGTGTGGTGATGGTGCTTGTGTATGGTGCTGGTGTGATGGTGACTGAGGTGTGGTGTGGTGGCTGAGGTGTGGTGATGGTGACTGAGGTGTGGTGATGGTGACTGAGGTGTGGTGATGGTGACTGAGTTGTGGTGATGGTGACTGAGGTGTGGTGGTGGTGGCTGAGGTGTGGTGATGGTGGCTGAGGTGTGGTGATGGTGACTGAGGTGTGGTGGTGGTGGCTGAGGTGTGGTGATGGTGGCTGAGGTGTGGTGATGGTGACTGAGGTGTGGTGATGGTGACTGAGTTGTGGTGATGGTGACTGAGGTGTGGTGGTGGTGGCTGAGTGGTGTGGTGTAGGTGGTGTGGTGCTGAGGTGTGGTGATGGTGCTGAGGTGTGGTGATGGTGCTGAGGGTGGGGAGGTGATGGTGACTGGAGGTGTGTGTGGTGCAGGTGTGGTGATGGACTGGGTGGTGGTGGTGTTGGGGACTGAGGTGTGGTGGTGGTGTTGGTGACTGGTGTGTGGTGGTGTTGGTGACTGAGTGTGTGTGGTGTGGTGACTGAGTGTGGTGGTGGTGTTGGTGACTGAGGGGTGTGGTGGGTGGTGTGGTGGTGACGGTGTGTGTGTGTGGACTGAGGTGGGTGTTGGTGACTGAGGTGTGGTGGTGGTGTTGGTGACTGAGGTGTGGTGGTGGTGTTGGTGACTGAGGTGTGGTGGTGGTGTTGGTGACTGAGGTGTGGTGGTGGTGTTGGTGACTGAGGTGTGGTGGTGGTGTTTGGTGACTGAGGTGTGGTGGTGGTGTTGATGACCCATACCTCACTCCCACCCACCCATTCCTCACTTACTCCCACCCTCCCATACCTTCTTCCCTCCCACCCATTCCTCACTTCCTCCCGCCCATACCTCACTTCCTCCCGCCCATACCTCACTTCCTGCCACCCATACCTCACTCCCACCCACCCATACCTCACTCCCACCCACCTATACCTCACTCCCATTCACCCATACCTCACATATTCCCACCCACCCATACCTCACTCCCACCCACCTATACCTCACTCCCACCCACTCATACCTCACTTACTCCCACCGACCCATACCTCACTCCCACCCACCCATACCTCTCTTACTCCCTCCCACCCAAATTTCATTTCCTCCCTCCCACCCATACATACCTTCTTTCCTCCCACCCATACATACCTTCTTCCCTCCCACCCATTCCTCACTTCCTCCCGCCCATACCTCACTTCCTGCCACCCATACCTCACTTCCTGCCACCCATACCTCACTTCCTGCCACCCATACCTCACTTCATGCCACCCATACCTCACTTCCTGCCACCCATACCTCACTTCCACCCACCCACACCTCACTTCCACCCACCCACACCTCACTTCCTCTCACTGATACCTCACATCCTCCCACCTATACATCCCTCCCTCTATTCCTCCCACCCACACCTCCCTTCCTCCTCCCATCTGTCAATCCCTCCATCCTTCCTCCCATCCCTCCTCGCCTCCTTCTTTCTTCCCTCCTTTCTAAGGCAAAATACTTAAATCGTCTTCATATATAAGAACATGTCTCTTAGAAAATTTGGTGATGACCTACTCATGATGACTTCTCCCTTGCCATCTTTCTCTCTCCCCTCTCTCCCTCTCTCCCTCTCACCCCATTCATTCATTCATTGTTCTCTTCTGACCTAAAAATTATCTCCTCGCAACAATGTGTTCTCTACGGATATTCCCACAAATTTGTCTTCCCATTTTTTTTTCTTCAGAAGAATTGGGAAGCTGCATTATATGAATTTAGGACACTACATTGTAAGAATTTAGGACGCTACATTGTAAGAATTTAGGACGCTACAATGTAAGAATTTAGGAAGCTACAATGTAAGAATTTAGGACGCTACAATGTAAGAATTTAGGACGCTACAATGTAAGAATTTAGGACGCTACAATGTAAGAATTTAGGACGCTACATTGTAAGAATTTAGGAAGCTACATTGTAAGAATTTAGGAAGCTACATTGTAAGAATTTAGAACGCTACATTATAAGGATTTAGGACGCTACATTATAAGAATTTAGGAAGCTACATTATAAGAATTTAGGAAGCTACATTGGTAAGAATTTAGGATGCTACATTGTAAGTATTTAGGACGCTACATTGTAAGTATTTAGAACGCTACATTGTAAGTATTTAGGACACTACACTTTAAAAATTTAAGGATCTACATTTTAAATATTAAGGGCGCTACATTGTATGTATTCAAGAGGCTACATTGTAAGTATTTAAAGAGCTACATTGTAAGTATTTAAAGAGCTACATTGTAAGTATTTAAAGAGCTACATTGTAAGTATTTAAAGAGCTACATTGTAAGTATTTAAAGAGCTACATTGTAAGTATTTAAAGAGCTACATTCTACCTTCATCGATGAATAATTTTAAATATTGATTTCTTTATTTCGAAATATTTGAAATAATACAGATCTCAGTGGCTCTTCCTTTTATTATAATGGTTATTATATTTTCTTCTATACTCCAATGTGAGTATTTACGTAGATATACGAGGACAGATAGAAAGCCAGATACACGAGAATAAACAGAAAGCCATGCACACGAGGACAGTTGCAGAACGACTCTCATCACTGAGGTCCAGGAGCCAAATACCCAAAATAAAAAAAAAACTATTTTTTTTGGCACATTACCAGATCCCAAGTTTGCCGTCAAATAACCATTGTAAAAGGGATGGTAAATCCTAGAGTGAATACACAAATTTTTAATCTTTCAAAGACTAAATATGAAACACATACGTGTATGTACCTGGGCGGCTATAATCCTACTGGAAAATGTTGCTTTGCTTACTTTCGCAAAAGTGTTCACCAATTTAAAAATATTATAAAGTGTTACTTAGCAGTATTTGAGTGCAACACCAGTGATTAAACTGAGAAAGAATTAGCCAAAAACTTGCATATAAGCACGTTTGGTGTCCATCCCACTTTATTGTCAAGTCACAACTGGGGAGAGAAAAAGTAGAGAAGGCCTGAAGACAATACACAATAAACAATTTATTACGACACTGACTTCCAAAAATACTTAAAGTTCTCACTCACGTATAAAGTTTCTCAGTTTGAAGTAAATCTGAAATAACTAAACAACAGCAAGATTTTTACCCCTAAAATTTTAACTACAAAATGTATATATAAATTCAAAAGAAAAAAAAATAGATATTCCTTTCTTTTCAGTGTCATTGCTGTCGCTCTCAGTGTCATTGCTGTCGCTCTCAGTGTCATTGCTGTCGCTCTCAGTGTCATTGCTGTCGCTTTCAGTGTCATTGCTGTCGCTCTCAGTGTCATTGCTGTCGCTCTCAGTGTCATTGCTGTCGCTCTCAGTGTCATTGCTGTCGCTCTCAGTGCCATTATTGCCGCTCTCAGTGCCATTACTGCCGCTCTCAATGCCATTACTGCCGCTCTCAGTGTCATTACTGTCGCTGTGCCATTACTGCCGCACTCAGTGCCAACAATGCCACTCTCGATACCATTACTGCTGGTGTAAATGGCATTACTGCCACTGTGTACCATTACCGTTGTTCTCAGTGCCATTAGTGCCGCTTTCAGTGCCATTAGTGCCGCTTTCAGTGTCATTACTGCCGCTCTCAGTGCCATTACTGCCACTCTCAGTGCTATTACTGCTTCTCCCCGTGCCACCACTGCCTCTCATCGTGCCACCACTGCCTCTCCCCGTGCCACCACTGCCTCTCCCCGTGCCTCCACTGCCTCTCTCCCCGTGCCTCCACTGCCTCTCTACCCGTGCCTCCACTGCCTCTCCCCCGTGCCACTGCCCTCTCAATGCCATATGCTCTCCTGTGCCTCTCCCCCCGTGACTCCACTGCCTCTCTCCCGTGCCACCACTGCCTCTCCCTGTGCCAGCACTGCCCCTCTCCCCGTGCCATCACTGCCCCTCTCCCCGTGCCATCACTGCCTCTCCCCGTGCCATCACTGCCTCTCCTCGAGCCACCACTGCCTCTCCCCGTGCCATCACTGCCTCTCCCCGAGCCACCACTGCCTCTCCCCGTGCCATCACTGCCTCTCCCCGAGCCACCACTGCCTCTCCCGTGCCACCACTGCCTCTCCCCGTGCCACCACTGCCTCAGCGCATCACCTCTGAGAACCTCATGCATTTTTTTGCTTGTCATCTTTGTGTGGCCCTGTGCCAATATTCGTTCATCTGACTGCTCATTCTCCTCTCCTACTTCATCCTCCAGCACTTAGCCTTCCTCCATCCATCGAGTCACTTCTCCCCTTCTGAGCCTCACATTCTCCACGCACGCCTCCTTGAGCCTCACTTTCTCCACGCACGCCTCCTTGAGCCTTAAATTATCCACGCACACCTCCTTGAGCCTTACATTCTCCACCCACGCCTCACTGAGCCTCACATTCTCCACGCACACCTCCTTGAGCCTTACATTCTCCACCCACGCCTTCTTGAGCCTCACATTCTCCACGCACGCCTCCTTGAGCCTTACATTCTCCACGCACGCCTTCTTGAGCCTCACATTCTCCACGCACACGCCTCCTTGAGCCTCACATTCTCCACACACGCCTCCTTGAGCCTCACTTCTCCACGCACGCCTCCTTGAGCCTCACTTTCTCCACGCACGCCTTCGCTTAATTCTCGCACCTCTGAGCTACATTTCCACGCACGCCTCCTTGAGCCTCACTTTCTCCACGCACGCCTCCTTCAGCCTTAAATTCTCCACGCACACCTCCTTGAGCCTTACATTCTCCACGCACGCCTCATTGAGCCTCACATTCTCCACCCACGCCTCATTGAGCCTCACATTCTCCACGCACGCCTCCTTGAGCCTTACATTCTCCACGCACGCCTCCTTGAGCCTCACATTTTCCACGCACACGCCTATTTGAGCCTCACATTCTCCACGCACACGCCTCATTGAGCCTCACATTCTCCACGCACACGCCTCCTTGAGCCTCACATTCTCCACGCACGCCTTCTTGAGCCTCACATTTTCCACGCTACACGCCTCTTGAGCCTCACATTCTCCACGCACACGCCTCCTTGAGCCTCACATTCTCCACGCACACGCCTTCTTGAGCCTCACATTCTCCACGCACACGCCTTCTTGAGCCTCACATTCTCCACGCACACGCCTCAGTGAGCCTCACATTCTCCACACACACGCCTCAGTGAGCCTCACATTCTCCACACACACACACACCACCACCACACACAGCCTTCTTGAGCCTCACATTTCCACGCACACGCCTTCTTGAGCCTCACATTCTCCACGCACACGCCTTCTTGAGCCTCACATTCTCCACGCGACACGCCTTCTTGAGCCTCACATTCTCCACGCACACGCCTTCTTGAGCCTCACATTTTCCACGCACACGCCTCAGTGAGCCTCACATTCTCCACGCACACGCCTCCTTGAGCCTCACATTCTCCACGCACACGCCTTCTTGAGCCTCACATTCTCCACGCACACGCCTTCTTGAGCCTCACATTTCCACGCACACGCCTCTTGAGCCTCATCATTCTCACGACACGCTCTTCTTGAGCTCACATTCTCCACGCTACACGCCTTCTTGAGCCTCACATTCTTCCACGCACACGCCTCTACTCCATTCTTCCAGAATCCTTGATCACATAGTACATTCTTGCCTCAATTTCCACACACGTCTTCCTTACGTTTATCACGACGTTCTCTAAATGTTGCTTATACAAGCATTCTTCTAAAATGTTGTCTTATACAAGACATTCTTCCTAAAATGTTGTCTTATACAAGACATTCTTCCTAAAATGTTGTCTTATACAAGACATTCTTCCTAAAATGTTGTCTTATACAAGACATTCTTCCTAAAATGTTGTCTTATACAAGACATTCTTCCTAAAATGTTGTCTTATACAAGACATTCTTCCTAAAATGTTGTCTTATACAAGACATTCTTCCTAAAATGTTGTCTTATACAAGACATTCTTCCTAAAATGTTGTCTTATACAAGACATTCTTCCTAAAATGTTGTCTTATACAAGACATTCTCCCTAAAATGTTGTCTTATACAAGACATTCTCCCTAAAATGTTGTCTTATACAAGACATTCTTCCTAAAATGTTGTCTTATACAAGCATTCTCCTAAAAGTTCTTATACAAGACATTCTTCCTAAAATGTTGTCTTATACAAGACATTCTTCCTAAAATGTTGTCTTATACAAGACATTCTTCCTAAAATGTTGTCTTATACAAGACATTCTCCCTAAAATGTTGTGTTAACTAAAGTATTATTCCTAAAATATTATATTGAACGTTTTTGAACACAATTTAATTATTTATCTTTATTAGGAAAATGTATATTTCTATTAATTGTCATCTTGTTACACTTCTCTCCAGAATATATATATATATATATATATATATATATATATATATATATATATATTATATTATATATATATATATATATTAAATTGTTATTTCTTTCGTCGAACAAAAAACAGAGTAGGACAATATAAATATTTCACAGACGCTTCCTCTTCTGGTGCAGACGCTACATTAATACAAGGGTGTGCGAGTAAACATCATTCCTAACCTGTCTCTGGATCTACGAAAACATACGCATGCATATAAAGTATTTAGAGAGTAGTTGTGAGATAAGAAACCAGGTGGATCTCACGGGTGTTGGAAATTAGTACTTCTTTTGTTTCACTGTCGCAAAAGGAGCTGGAAGAGGTGGTGGTGGTTGCTGTAAACTGTATATTCTGTTTACCGTGTAGTTGCTGTATGTATCAGGTGTCTGTCAGTCAGCACGCTGGTCAGTAGTGGACTGAGAGGTAGTGTGAGGAAGGAAGTCTTGTGTACACGCACGCACACGCAAGCAAGCAAGCAACAATAATCTTCATTTTTCTTTCTCCGACTTTTTTTCTTTGTTTCACTCACTTTCTGTCTGTAACGCTCACTGGAACATCTTTACACTCAATTACTTCGGTTCACCCACATGTTCTCTCATGCACACTTGATGACAGATAAAAGAAAATCAGAATTTTCTCTAAAAAAATTCGGTAAGCTAAGCATTTCTTCAAATTTTGTTCACATTTAAGAAATTTATTTAGCCTGTGCACTGTTGTTTACTCTGACAGATGTTACTTGTTAATTAGGAATTTTTTTTTTTTATTATTAACACATCGGCCGATTCCCACCAAGGCAGGGTGGCCCGAAAAAGAAAAACTTTCATCATCATTCACTCCATCACTGTCTTGCCAGAAGGGTGCTTTACACTACAGTTATAAAACTGCAACATTAACACCCCTCCTTCAGAGTGCCGGCACTGTACTTCCCATCTCCAGAACTCAAGTCCGGCCTGCCGGTTTCCCTGAATCCCTTCATAAATGTTACTTTGCTCACACTCCAACAGCACGTCAAGTATTAAAAACCATATGCCTCCATTCACTCCTATCACATACGCTCACACATGCTTGCTGGAAGTCCAAGCCCTCGCACACAAAACTTCCTTTACCCCTCCTCCAACCTTTCCTAGGCCGACCCCTACCCCGCCTTCCCTCCACTACAGATTTATACACTCTCGAAGTCACTCTGTCTCGTTCCATTGTCTCTACATGTCCAAACCACCTCAACAACCCCTCTCAGCTCTCTGGACAATCGTTTTGGTAATCCCGCACCTCCTCCTAATTTCCAAACTCCGAATTCTCTGCATTATATTCACACCACACATTGACCTCAGACATGACATCTCCACTGCCTCCAGCCTTCTCCTCATTGCAACATTCATCACCCATGCTTCACACCCATATAAGAGCGTTGGTATAACTATACTCTCATACATTCCCTCTTTACTTCCATGGACAAGGTTCTTTGTCTCCACAGACTCCGAAGTGCTCCACTCACCCTTTTCCCTCATCAATTCTATGATTCACCTCATCCTTCATAGACCCATCCGCCGACATGTCCACTCCCAAATATCTGAATACATTCACCTCCTCCATACTCTCTCCCTCCAATCTGATATCCAATCTTTCGTCACCTATTCTTTTTGTTATCCTCATCACCTTACTCTTTCCTATATTCACTTTCAATTTTCTTCTTTTACACACCCTACCAAATTCATCCACCAACCTCTGCAGCTTCTCTTCAGAATCTCCCAAAAGCACAGTGTCATCAGCAAAAAGCAACTGTGACAACTCCCACTTTGTATTTGCTTCTTTATCTTTTAGCCCAACACCTCTTGCCAAGACCCTCGCATTCACTTTCTTACAACCCCATCTATAAATATATTGAACAACCACGGTGACATCACACATCCTTGTCTAAGGCCCACTTTTACTGGGAAATAGTCCCCTTCCCTCCTACACACTCTAACCTGAGCCTCACTATCCTCATAAAAACTCTTCACTGCTTTCAGTAACCTTCCTCCTATTCCATACACCTGCAACATCTGCCACATTGCCCCCTATCTACCCTATCATACGCCTTTTCCAAATCCATAAATGCCACAAAACATCTTTACCCTTATCCAAATACTGTTCACCTATATGTTTCACTGTAAACACTTGGTCTACACACCCTCTACCTTTCCTAAAGCCCCCTTGTTCATCTGCTATCCTGCTTTCTGTTTTACTCTTAATTCTTTCAATAATAACTCTACCATACACTTTACCAGGTACACTCAACAGACTTATTCCCCTATAATTTTTGCACTCTCTTTTGTCCCCTTTGCCTTTATACAAAGGAACAATACACGCTCTCTGCCAATCCCTAGGTACCTTACCCTCTTCCATACATTTATTAAATAATAGCACCAACCACTCAAAAATTATATCCCCACCTGCTTTTAACATTTCTATCTTTATCCCATCAATCCCAGCTGCCTTACCCCCTTTCATTCTACCCACTGCCTAAGGTTTAATTATAGTTGCTTCCAAAAAAATGTTCCTCGCCTTCATATCACTAGGCAAGTGCAATTAGGCAGTGTGTATCATGTGCTTTTAACATAGTGCAAGTTGCACCTGCATACTCTCAATGATCCAGCTGGTTTGAGCGCTTTACACGAATAATAATAAAAGGCTTCCCATCACATGAACCCTTACGATCAAGAAAACTGTATTACAGTGTTACCCCGGATTTCGTGCAGCTCCCAACTCGAACAATTATGTAAGTTTATTTTTGTAAGTACTTTTGTAAGTGTATTTTTGGGGGTCTGAAACAGACTAATCTAATTTACATTCGTCCTTATGGGAACAAATTCGTTCGGTAACGGCACTCGAACGAAATATTGACGAAATCCGGGGTACCACTATATTTGAATGTTATTGTTGATTCAACTTTTAGTTACAAGAACATTATAGGAATAATAATGTTCTTGTAACTAAAAGTTACAAGATGATTAGTGATTAGTGTCTTAAAAGGTATTAACGTGCATTTTCTGGCGAATTTATGTACGTATTTCATTTTTTATGATTCATCATAGGGGAAGCTATTATTACTGCATTATGAAACGGAGACCAGATTCAAGGAAGACGTCTAGTGCTAGTTATGAATACGTCGTGAAAAAACACTTACCAACTGTTCCGGATATTTATTAAAGGGAACGTTACGCCACGAGTAGTTTAATCAGTCTTAAGACTGAAGAAGGCATTCGTGGCTATACTTTTCCTCTGCTAAATGTTCTGAACTGTACATAAGTACGTTTATCCATGATTTGTTGATATCACTATATCATTGACCTAAGGATATGTTGTTTTCCAATTACTTCAGTCTTTCCTCTACCTTTTAACTCTCTTCTAATCTTCTTTATCTCTTCTCCCGATAAACAAATAACCCGCACACAGAAGAAAGGGGTTTACGACGACGTTTCGGTCCGACTTGGACTTTGTAAATGGCTCAAGTCAGACCGAAACGTCATCGTAAACTCCTCTCTTCTATGTGCGGGTTATTTGTGTATTGTTCCAGTCACGGTATTTTGCCTTTTTTTTCTTATTTCTTCTCCCGATCTGTCTTCTAATTTTCCTTACCTATTCACCCTATCCGTCTTACGGTTCCCTCCTTCATTCGTGATCGAAACGTCTACAGTTTCCCTTCCAAATTGTAGGTAAAAAGTGAAATGTAGCAGCCACGGTACTGTGACTTGTATTATTCTCTATATACCTTCCTAGTATGCCATTCCCAATAAGACATTAACGCCCCCTACATTCCATCGACTAGAACGGCTATTTTTTAAGGTTTATAAAACAAGTGTAATAATATATATATATACAGTGGACCGTCGGTTTTCGTTTACCTCCAAACTCGAACAATTACGTAAATGTATTTTTGTAAGAGCTTTTGTTAGTGTATTATTTGGGGTCTGAAACGACTAATCTAATTTACATTTGTCCTTATGGGAACAAATTCGTTCAGCAATGGCACTCAAACAGCATTCTGCAATGAATTTTCAACGAAAACCGAGGGACCACTGTATATATATATATATATATGCACATATACACAGTGAAAACCGACACATACATTGCTCTTTATATATTCTGTTTTATTGTCTCCATGTGGAGTCATTTCTTCGTAAATATAATGGAATATATTTCGCCAGCTTAGTAAAGATTAACAGTTGTATTAACGTAATCTTCGAGATGTGTGATAACTTTCCTCATGGGTAAGCTGCTGACTGATTACAGTTGTTTCCTAAGTTTAAGGGCAAAGTCTACTTCACATAGCATGTAAACAATAGTGAATAATACATGTGTCGCAGAAAACTTTCACTGGAACTTTGCTTTCTTTAATAAATCTCCCAGAGGAAAGGGTCATAAAAAACCCATTATGTTTGTACATTAACATCAGTGATACTTTCATATCTTCATATCTAAGATTACCCTGAATATTCACCCATTAGTATCCATCCTGCTCACTTATCCTTCGCATATCCAGTACATCCATCACTTCAGCTATTCATCCTTCGGGCTACCAGGGCATCCATCACTTCAGCTACATCTGTATTAACTAATAAATACATCAGTCACTCTGGTTCTACAGACAGTGGGAGGGACTCCAAGGAAGTGTCAGTGCACTTAAAGCTGGTAGCAGCAGCAGCAGTCAGTCCACATCTGCACACGTCTGCCACACCTGCACCTCTCTCACCACCACCACCTGCCTCACCACCACCTCCCTCACCACCGCTGCCTCCACCACCGCTACCTCCACCACCGTCAAGACCTCCACTTCCCCCACCGCCGCTACTTCTTCTACCACCACCACCTCCACTTCAACGACCACCTCTACCATCACCACCTCCACTTCAACGACCACCACTACCACGTCCACTTCTACGACCACCTCCACTTATACGACAACCTCTACCACCACCTCCACTTCTACAACCACCTCCACCTCCAGTTCTACGACCACCTCTACCACCACCTCCACCTCTACTTCTACCACTACCTCCACCTCTACTTCTACCACTACCTCCACCTCTACTTCTACCACTACCTCCACCTCTACTTCTACTACCTCTTCCACTTCTAAGACCACCTCTACCACCACTTCTACGACCACCTCTACCACCACCACCTCCACATCTACGACCACCTCTACCACCACCATCTCCACTTCTACAACCTCCTCTACCACTAACTGTGGCTCCACCACCACTTCTATCTCCACCACTGCCTTTACCTCCCCCTCCACAACCGCCTCTACCTCCACCATGGCCTCTACCTCCAACACCACCACCTCCACAACCGCCTCTACCTCCACCATGGCCTCTACCTCCAACAACATTACCTCTGCAACCGCCTCTACCTCCAACAACACTACCTCCACAACTGCATCTACCTCCAACACCACCACCTCCACAACTTCCTCTACCTCCAACACTATCTCCACAACTTCCTCTACCTCCAACACTATCTCCACAACTTCCTCTACCTCCAACACTATCTCCACAACTTCCTCTACCTCCAACACTACCTCCACAACTGCATCTATCTCCAACACCACCACCTCCACAACTTCCTCTACCTCCAACAATATCTCCACAACTTCCTCTACCTCCAACACTACCTCCACAACTGCCTCTACCTCCAACAACACCTTCACCTCCGCCTCTCCTTATTCTCATTCTCCTCATTTTCGTCTAATGTAACTCACTCTACCACACTCTTTACACTCTGTAATCATCGGTTTCCGTCCCCAGTCTCTTTTGTTTGTTGTACTGCACCCCTGTACACTGCACACACTTTGTTCTCCTGCACCCACGTACACACTTTGTACACCTGAACCCCTATATATTGCACTCGCTTCTTTAAAATATTGATGGAACCACGAACGAAAGCTGACGGAAATGAACAAGAAACACTTAACCGAAGGTCGTGGAAGACATAACTACCACAGAGCTAAGAGTCGTATGCAACGTAACTACCATAGAGCTAAGAGTCGTGTGTAACGTAACTACCACAGCTAAGAGTCGTATGTAACCAAACTACCACAGCTAAGAGTCGTATGTAACCTAACTACCACAGCTAAGAGTCATATGTAACATATCTCCGAGTTAGTTACTCAGAACATCAGTCACTATCACAGAGCTGTCAGTCATACAGGACCTCAGTCACTATTACAGAGCTGTCAGTCATATAGAACCTCAGTCACTATCACAGAGCTGTCAGTCATACAGGACCTCAGTCACTAACAAGAGCTGTCATACAGGATATCAGTCACTATCACAGAGCTGTCAGTCATACAGGATATCAGTCACTATCACAGAGCTGTCAGTCATACAAGACATCAGTCACTATCACAGAGCTAAGAATCATTCAACGCATCACTTCCACAAAACACATTTACCATATTTTCAAGATTTATAAAACGTTAATGTTCAGGGCAGTAACGATCATTTTCCCCCCCGATTTCTCATAAATCTATAGAAGATACATCCCCTGCACACATCCAAAGGATACGTACTCCAAGGTTATATTCCCTATCGATACATGTCCCGGGGACACATATCTCGAGAATACGTGTCCCAAGGATGCATTCCCCAAGGATGCATTCCCCAAGGATGCATTCCCCAAGGATGCATTCCCCAAGGATGCATTCCCCAAGGATGCATTCCCCAAGGATGCATTTCCCAAGGATGCATTTTCCAAGGATGCATTCCCCAAGGATGCATTCCCCAAGGATACATACCCAAAGGATACATATCACAGAGATACATACCCCATGGATACATACCCCAGGGAAACATACCCACATAATACATACCTCAACGATACATACCTCAAGAGTATTTAACGACAATGATACATAACCCTAATGATACATAACCTGAAGGATACATACCTGAAGGAAACCTAGCCTAAAGGGGCACAACCACAAGAACAAACTCCAAAAATACATAGCCCCAACGATACATAACCCGAGCTATACATCTAAAGTATACATAACCCCAAGGATATATAACTGAAGGATACATTCCTCAAGAATACATTCTCCAAAGATATATACCCAAAAATGCGTGCCCAAAAGATACATACCTCAATGATATATACCCCAAGGATACATGCCGCAAGGATACATAACCTCAAAGAGGTAAAGTTATGTACCGAGGAACAGAAACCCACAAGGAGGCTGATCACTGAACAGAAGTAGTCTGCATACGTTGACCTCCAACTTAGGTCATCTTCAGCAGATATCAGATCAAAATATAAAGACTACTTATATTTTTTTTTCTGTTTCCTTGTCTCCGTCAGAGTGTCTGCACTCTGAAGGAGGGGTGTTAATGTTGCAGTTTTATAACTGTAGTGTAAAGCACCCCTCTGGCAAGACAGTGATGGAGTGAATGATGATGAAAGTTTTTCTTTTTCGGGCCACCCTGCCTTGGTGGGAATCGGCCGATGTGTTAATAAAAATAAAAAATTAAGTAGAGGTACACATAAGTATAGTTATTATACCTAGTAACATATGATAAATTATACGGGATAACTAAACAAAGTCAAAGTGGTTTATTTCCATTGAGGTCCTTGAATTACTTCTGTTGGGCTCCTTATTTCAATTGGGTCCTTGACTTACATTGGGGTCCTTAACTTATTTCCATTGGGATTCTTGATTTGCTTCCATTGGGGTACTTCTTTCTATTGGGGTCCTTGATTTTTTTCCAATGTGGTTCTTGACTTATTTCCATTGGGGTCCTAATTGTCATTGAATTCATTCACTTATTTCCATTGGGGTCCTAATTGTCATTGAATTCATTCACTTATTTCCATTAGGGTTCTTATTACCATTGGAGTCCTTGACTTATTTCCATTGGGGTTCAGAACTTTCACTGACATGTTTTCATTTCACTTTTTTTTCCTCGTTCAGATATATGCGGAGAGATTTACCTGATAAAAAGCGCTAAACTCGTGTCCGATCATTCTGGCTAATAAACTGAGCTTCGCCCTCCATTTATAATCGGCGAGCCAGACCCTCCATTCATAATTGGCGAGCCAGACGCGTTGCCCATTTCGATTGATGGATTTAGTTACTAAAAGTTCGCGAGGCAGATCCTCGCCAAATTAATAACTAAAGTCGATTAAAAAAAATGCACTGTTAGTGTGGAAAAGTACTGGATACTTTATTAAAATACTAGTTATAATGTAAAAATACTGGCTATGTAAAAATGCTGGTTACTGTGTAAAAATGCTGGTTACTGTGTAAAAATGCTGGTTACTGTGTAAAAATGCTGGTTACTGTGTAAAAATGCTGGTTACTGTGTAAAAATGCTGGTTACTGTGTAAAAATGCTCGTTAGTGTAAAAATGCTGGTTAGTATAAAAATGCCAATTACGTTGTAAAAATGTTGTTTACAGTGTAAAAATACTAATTATAGGATAAAAAAAAAACTATAGTTAAGTGTAAAAAGCGCTGCTTACAGGATAAAAATGCTGGTTACAGTGTAAAAATGCTGGTTAGTAGAAACAAATGGTTAGTGTAAAAATGCTGGTTACAGTGCTCGTTTTAGTGTAAAACGAAGGTTGCAGTGTTAAAAAGTCGGGGAGTGGGAAATATTTTTGACTACTATTAACAGCGTAAAGGATGATGGTTAGAGTGTAAGACAGCAGCGCCAGAAAGCGGTGTTATGTATGAGCAACAGTGATGTTATTAGACCCATGGAATATGCAAATTATTAGTATTGCTCTCAATATTTGACTTAATAACACAAACACACTGTTAGAAGGAAGGCAAATCACACAAAACAGGTTTTTTTTTCTCTTAATAATTAAAATAAATATTTTTAAAGAACAAAAAGGCACAATAACATGCCTGCCTACTGGCCTATGTATACTGGCTCCTGCCCTCCTTTCTGCCAGTGTGACTTTATAAATGGTCCAAGTTGGACCGAAACGTCGTCGTGAGCTCCTCTCTCCTATGTGCGGGTTATTCGTGTATAAATATTTTTAAAACTCACTGGCCGTCTTACACGATGGCATGGTTACCCCTCCCCTCCTCCTCCCCCCACCTTGAAAAAAAAGAAAAAAATTACATTCACCATCACTCATTCATTAGTTGTCATGGCAGAAGTGGGTAAACATCCCAATTCGAATGAGTATCTTAAAATCTTCAACATCCATAACCCTCCTTCAGAGTTCAGGGACTGTACTTTACCTCCCCCCCTCCCCAGGACTCAAATCCAGCTAACCGGTTTTCCCCGAATTCCATCATAAACGTTACCTTCCTCACACTCCAACAGACCATCAAGCCATAAAAAAAATAACCACTTGCCTACACTCCGATCTAACGCACCCACACACCTAGCACTCAAAACCTCCTTCACTCTCTTGTCCAACACTTCTTGGGACGACCCCCCTACCCTTCTTTAATTCCTCCCCATATTTATGCACCCTCTTGGTCTCTGTTCCGCTCCATGCTCTCTAAATGATAACAACCTCTTCTCAGCTCTGAATTACACCTCTGGTGACCACACATTGTATTCTAGTTTGTACAATCTGAATTCTACTCATAATATTCACACCACACATTGCTCTCAGGCATTAGTAGCAGAAGCAGTAATTTGTAATTAGTAGATTTATTATAGTATATTTTATGATACATATAATGAAACAACGAACACACACACACACACACACACACACACACACAACACACACACACACACACACACACACACACACACACACACACACACACACACCCTGCCCCTACCTCTACATAATATTTACGTATAAGCCGTGAGCCTCAAGCGTCTGTCTTGCCTAGAAATTAAGTGTCGTGACCCAGTGAGCAGAACTACGTAAACGTTGTAGTTTCTTAATGATTCTGATATGCTGAATCTAAATATAAATGTTGTCATTCCGCCTTTCTTTGCAAAAGTACCAAAAAAATATCATAATTTTCATTTATTTCCGTTTACACTGTTTCAATACAGAAAGCATTCAAACAGGTTAACCTCCACAACTATCAGAAGACGTAATATAGAAAATGATTTCCTATTGAAGCAATATTATACAAGTATTATATTCATTAAGTATCCGAAATGTTTAAGAGTAGCCACCTCGAAACTATGATTGTCAATGTTTTTGTGACCTACATAAATCATGACAGTTACTAAAGAAATACGAAGATCAAACAAACCCGATAAATCATGATAATTGATAAAAAGCGAAGAAAACCGGTCATGGACCTCTATATATACTTTTGGTAATATTGTATCGCTTTGGGAATGTAAATGTGAAAGTGCCATCCACAGAAATAGGTATTTAGTGAATGACGTATACAGGTCTAGACAGCGCGAACACAACAAATAAATGTAGACACTAAATATAACCACACATGTTTTGATTATGATATCTATGAAGTGTTTTTAAATAAGTAGCAAATTATGAGTTAACAATGGAAAAAAAAGAGTTCAACTGTCAGCTGGATTGTACTCATGAAATTCAGTACCTATATTCGCGATCCTCAGTTCAATATACAATAGCTGCCGCTATTGCCCTAAGCAGCTGAAGAAAAGTCATTTAAAATCCTAGCAAAAGATGAAGTTAGGAAAGAATTTTAGTAATGCCAAGAAGAGACTAGAATGTTTAAATTGTGCAAAGATTATGCAGAATGGGATTCATGCAATATAGATTATGACAGCAGTTGCTCTCTACTGTAGCTGGGTTTCGGTTCAGAAGATAAATCATGATCATGTAACTTTTCCTCAAAAAGTAGTTTACAGATGTAAACTTGTATATAAAACGCGAGTAACACTGCCGGTGATAGACATAACATACGATTAGTTCATCAAGTATTAGTAGAATGACACCTGATAGCAACCACTTCATGCTGCACAGACTGACTGAACATCCACTCATTCGTGCGCCCAAATATTCTTTTAACACTTTTTTATTTCAGAGAATGTGATCAGTGGGTCATCTTCACCTGTATCAGTGAAGAGAATAAAGCATCTATTTTGTCATATTTTGAGCAATTCATTTGCGAAAATAAACATTTAAGTCTGTCGGCGCCATTTTTGTTTACATTCCATTTCATAAGGACTGCCAGTAAAGTTAGGCATAAGCATAAATTCATATTTATTCATCAAACATTTCAAATATTCATAGCTATCTCTAAAATATACGATAAATAATGATGTTTTGTCTCATAATGAACTTTTTTTCATTTATTTTTCCCTCGGTTTGGTGATTTGCAGTAAACTGAAATAAAATTTGGTTAATAAAAGCAACATCAAAACTGGTTGAGCACCACTTCAGCCGTGAATTTTAAAGCTATTTTTCCCCTTTTTTTCACCACTTTTCCAAAGGTTGCGAGAATGACAGTGACTGAATACATTATCAGTGTATATAAAACTATGAGTAAGTCGATGTTCATGTAGTTCTTAGCACTGGGTAACGAAAGTGAACAATAAACTGAAGTGGATCACGGCCTAAATAGCTGAGCAAGACACGTAGTGATACTATCATAGTATCAAGAATCAAGAAAACTAAGTCACTTTGGTTTCGTTTTATATAGTCACTGATAGCGAGTGTAATTTAATCCATAAAAATATTAAAATTAGCTTTCAGTATATATATATATATATATATATATATATATATATATATATATATATTTTTTTTTTTATTATTAACACATCGGCCGATTCCACCAAGGCAGGGGGGCCCGAAAAAGAAAAACTTTCATCATCATTCACTCCATCACTGTCTTGCCAGAAGGGTGCTTTACACTACAGTTATAAAACTGCAACATTTACACCCTCCTTCAGAGTGCCGGCACTGTACTTCCCATCTCCAGAACTCAAGTCCGGCCTGCCGGTTTCCTGAATCCCTTCATAAATGTTACTTTGCTCACACTCCAACAGCACGTCAAGTATTAAAAACCATATGCCTCCATTCACTCCTATCAAATACGCTCACACATGCTTGCTGGAAATCCAAGCCCCTCGCACACAAACCTTCCTTTACCCCTCCCTCCAACCTTTCCTAGGCCGACCCCTACCCCGCCTTCCCTCCACTACAGATTTATACACTCTCGAAGTCACTCTGTCTCGTTCCATTCTCTCTACATGTCCAAACCACCTCAACAACCCTCCTCAGCTCTCTGGACAATCGTTTTGGTAATCCCGCACCTCCTCCTAATTTCCAAACTCCGAATTCTCTGCATTATATTCACACCACACATTGACCTCAGACATGACATCTCCACTGCCTCCAGCCTTCTCCTCGTTGCAACATTCATCACCCATGCTTCACACCCATATAAGAGCGTTGGTATAACTATACTCTCATACATTCCCTCTTTACTTCCATGGACAAGGTTCTTTGTCTCCACAGACTCCGAAGTGCTCCACTCACCCTTTTCCCTCATCAATTCTATGATTCACCTCATCCTTCATAGACCCATCCGCCGACATGTCCACTCCCAAATATCTGAATACATTCACCTCCTCCATACTCTCTCCTCCAATCTGATATCCAATCTTTCGTCACCTATTCTTTTTGTTATCCTCATCACCTTACTCTTTCCTATATTCACTTTCAATTTTCTTCTTTACACACCCTACCAAATTCATCCACCAACCTCTGCAGCTTCTCTTCAGAATCTCCCAAAGCACAGTGTCATCAGCAAAAGCAACTGTGACAACTCCCACTTTGTATTTGCTTCTTTATCTTTTAGCCCAACACCTCTTGCCAAGACCCTCGCATTCACTTCTCTTACAACCCCATCTATAAATATATTGAACAACCACGGTGACATCACACATCCTTGTCTAAGGCCCACTTTTACTGGGAAATAGTCCCTTCCCTCCTACACACTCTAACCTGAGCCTCACTATCCTCATAAAAACTCTTCACTGCTTTCAGTAACCTTCCTCCTATTCCATACACCTGCAACATCTGCCACATTGCCCCCTATCTACCCTATTATACGCCTTTTCCAAATCCATAAATGCCACAAAAACATCTTTACCCTTATCCAAATACTGTTCACCTATATGTTTCACTGTAAACACTTGGTCTACACACCCCCTACCTTTCCTAAAGCCCCTTGTTCATCTGCTATCCTGCTTTCTGTTTTACTCTTAATTCTTTCAATAATAACTCTACCATACACTTTACCAGGTACACTCAACAGACTTATTCCCCTATAATTTTGCACTCTCTTTTGTCCCTTTGCCTTTATACAAAGGAACAATACACGCTCTCTGCCAATCCCTAGGTACCTTACCCTCTTCCATACATTTATTAAATAATAGCACCAACCACTCCAAAATTATATCCCCACCTGCTTTTAACATTTCTATCTTTATCCTATCAATCCCAGCTGCCTTACCCCCTTTCATTCTACCCACTGCCTCACGAACTTCCCCTACACCCACAACTGGCTCTTCCACACTCCTACAAGATGTTATTCCTCCTTGCCCTACACACGAAATCACAGCTTCCCTGTCTTCATCAACATTTAACAAATCCTCAAAATATTCTCTCCATCTTCCCGATACCTCTAACTCTCCATTTAATAACTCTCCTCTCCTATTTTTAACTGTCAAATCCATTTGGGGTAGATTTAAAAATGTAGTGTTAGAGTGTTCAGCAGAAGTTTGTGGTTACAGGTGAGTGGGTGCGGGAGGGAAGAGGAGCGATTGGTGGAATGATGATGTAAAGAGAGTAGTAAGGGAGAAAAAGTTAGCATATGAGAGGTTTTTACAAAGTAGAAGTGATGCAAGGAGGGAAGAGTATATGGAGAGAAAAAGAGAGGTTAAAAGAGTGGTGAAGCAATGTAAAAAGAGAGCAGATGAGAGAGTGGGTGAGATGTTATCAGCAAATTTTGTTGAAAATAAGAAAAAGTTTTGGAATGAGATTAATAAGTTGAGGAAGCCTAGAGAACATATATATATATATATATATATATATATATATATATATATATATATATATACTAAAAGTTATGCATCTTAATGTATATTTTGTTAGAGAGGGGGATAGAGCAACATCCACATAAGCAGAACAGCATCCTACGCATGTCGTGCAACTGAGGATAACACAATAATAAATATTGCATTATGACCCAAGAAAATCCGCATCGATTGCAAGATCAAAAGCAGGAAAGGTCAGAGGGACACAGCCACGGACAATGGTGAGAGTTTCACAAGATGTACACCGGTGTGCTCCCTGGGTGATTTCTACGATAACCATTTCGAGGTCCTCGACCCATACGGACCAGTTAGAGCGAGCTATCTCCTTCGCATTATGCCGTTAAAGTCTTTTAGACTGCCCATCTGGACCATTGAATTCCAATGTTTTCCTGTTAATATCTTTCAGAAAACATTTCCCTTTCTCTCTATGAGTTTATTTCTCGCCACTTATTTATCTATTTATCTTCCTGTTTAAGCGTGAGGATATCGCTTTAAGGAACTACAACATGTCCCGCGTTGCATTACACGTAATCAGTATATTTTTTTTAACCGCTGTATATATATATATATATATATATTCCATTCTGCAATAATTGTGCGTTTGTGTATGCGTGTATGCATTAGTGCCTGCGTTATATGCGTGCGTGATTAGTTTGTGTATGCGTGCGTTTATTACTGTGTTTGTGTATGCGTGTGAGTATACATTAGTGTGTTTTGCATGCGTGCTTGTATGTATTAGTGCTTGTGTTTTTGCATAGATGTAAGTATTACCGCGTGTGTGTAGGTATTAGTGTGCTTGTATATGCTTGCGTATGTGTTAGTGTTTGTGTATTTGCCTGTGTGTGTAGGTATTAGTGCTTATGTATTTGTGTATGTGCGCATGTGCGTATATTTATTATGTTTGTAGTGCACATTGTCGTTTCTTTGACCCCATTTTAGTCATTTACCACAAAAATGTAACAATACCGTGACCCGAAGAATGAAAGCTAGAAATGACTAGGGAAGGATAAATGGAAACTAGAAATGACTAGGGAGGGAAGAATGAAAACTACAAATGACTAGGGAGGGAAGAATGAAAATTAGAAAGGTAAAGTAGACGACGTTTCGCTCGGTCAAGGATAATGGTAGAGAACGGATGGAAATGTTATCCACTTTTCAATTGGTGGTTTTCTGAATTTACCACTGTCCAAAACGGTCAAAATTTCTATTGCCTATCTGCCTCTGCTATTTCATCTTCTTATTTTAAATTGTAGACTCTTGCTTTCCCTCTTGATGGTAACACGGAAATCTTCCCTATTTGGCTTATCACATACTCTTGTAAATTTGTTTGATTATCATGTCTTGCATATTCCCAAGAGGACAATTTCAGTGTTGTATATCTTTTTTTTTTTGTATGGTATATGTTGAAATTCCGTAACCTTTATGACTGTACTGCTTTGAACTCTCAGTATAAGATATATCGTAAACTATTTATTTAAGGCAAGATACAATTACCTATAAACAGGCTTGCTACGTATGTTAGATAAAGAATCTAACACAAAGTGGGAGTTGTCACAGTTGCTCTTTGCTGATGACACTGTGCTTTTGGGGGATTCTGAAGAGAAGTTGCATAGGTTGGTGGATGAGTTTGGTAGGGTATGTAAAAGAAGGAAATTAAAAGTGAATATAGGAAAGAGTAAGGTGGTGAGGATAAAAAAAAATAGATAACGGAAGATTGAATATCAGATTGGAGGGAGAGAGTATGGAGGAAGTGAATGTGTTCAGATATTTGGGAGTGGATGTGTCAGCAGATGGGTATATGAAGGATGAGGTGAATCATAAAATGAACGAGAGGAAAAATGTGAGTGGTGCACTGAGGAGCTTGTGGAGACAGAGAACTTTATTCATGAAAGCAAAGAGGGAAATGTATGAGAGTATAGTTATACCAACACTCTTATATGGGTGTGAGACATGGGTTGTTAATGTTGCAACAAGGAGAAGGCTGGAGGCAGTGGAGATGTCGTGTCTGAGGGCAATGTGTGTTGTAAATATAATGCAGGGAATCCGTAGTTTGGAGATTAGTAGGAGGTGTGAGATTATCAAAACTATTATCCAGAGGGCTGAGGATGGATTATTGAGATGGTTTGGACATGTAGAGAGGTAGAACGAAATATAATGACTTCGAGAGTGTATAAATCTGTAGTGAAGGGAAGGCGGGATAGGGGTCGGCCTAGAAAAGGGTGGAGGGAGGGGGTAAAGGTTTTGTGTGCGAGGGGCTTGGACTTCCAACAAGCGTGCGTGAGCGTGTTAGATAGGAGCGAATGGAGACAAATGGTTTTTAGGACTTGACGTGCTGTTGGAGTGTAAGCAAGATAACATTTATGAAGGGTTTCAGGAAACCGGCAGGCCGGACTTGATTCCTGGAGATGGGAAGTACAGTGCCGGCACTCTGAACGAGGGGTGTTAATGTTGCAGTTTTGTAGCTGTAGTGTAAGCAAGCCTCTGGCAAGACAGTGATGGAGTGAATGATGAAAGTTTTTCTTTGTCGGTCCATCCTGCCTTGGTGGGAAACGGCCTGTGTTAATAAAAATAAAAAAAAATTATTGTCATTTTATATAAATGCGTTAAACCCAAAGTTGGGAAATAACCCACACTGACACAACGTTTCGTTCATCCTGTAGAGACTTAATGTAGATGAATGGTTCAGAGAACCGACAAGTTGTTAAATTAGACACATATGCAACACTTGGGTATCTTTATTGAGGAAACGTTTCGCCACACAGTGGCTTCATCAGTCCAATACAAAGAAGAAAGTAGTAATAAAAGGAGGAGTTTGAGGTAATCAGTCCCTCGGCCTGGAGTCGATGTGTTCAGTCCATCAATCTTGAAGAAAATACAACATAAGGCAAATAGAAGTTGCTTATATACTGTAGACAGGTGAGATGAAGCAGGAGGAGGCGGGGTCATAGTGGTATCATCCACTAGTCGAAGAAAGTCCTTTCCTCAATAAAGATACCCAAGTGTTGCATATGTGTCTAATTTAGAGACTTAATCTAAGGGAGGGAAAGATATCTCGAGTTTTACTCAAGATCCCTTTACCAACCTCAACGACCCCTTCCTCTCCCTCCCTCCTTTTTCCTCCTTGAAGGAAGAGGATTTTACCGACTTACCCGTTCACAATTATTTCAGTAAACGTAACTTTTATAGACATACAGTAGTGATAAAATAATTAGAATTAACCTAAAAATAATAACACAGTTTAAACATTGTGGTTTACCCATTCGGATCGCTCAGGTCGTCTGCAATTTGCCAGCTGCGTGAAAGTTTTTTTTTTTTATTTCACTTTTGTGGGTCACTGGAGAAACTTTATTTATAATCACTCAGACATATTTTCTTTCTTGGATATTCATAAGGTTTTACCACACATGCTCTATTCTAAGTGAAGTCTATTTTCAGTATCATCTCATACTAAGTACTTTTCAACATTGTTTATTTATCACTCAACCTTCGTAGTTAATTTCGTTCTTCCTTAGGCGATTCACAGACATTCATATTTACAATGAATCAATTTTTTTTAAATATGCAAACGCGCTGAACATAACAGACCGTGTTTCGATCGCTATATATATATATATATATATATATATATATATATATATATATATATTCCGCGGCTCAGTAACCTTTGCCCAGTATTCCATCAAATTTCTAAAGATAAACAATCTTAAGGAACAATCTAATATAAAATCACTTCTCCCTATCACCTTTGCCACTCGCCTCTTCACTTTCCCTCCCATCTCTCTGTCTCTCCTACTGGCACCATTGAGTCCAGCACGGGGAAAGTCGTGCAATCAACTACCCAACCATAGTGCCATCGACTACCTTATATGTTTTTACACCCCACAGTCTCGCTGCAGCCAAAGTGCCAGCACCACAGACCCACTAAACTGGTTATCTTACGACACAGACACGTATAATTTTATCTGATTACTGAACCAACAATGACCTTCTCTCCTTCTCTGTTTACCTGTGCCAGTAAAGTGTAGGTCCGGATGTTTATTAGCTTAGGAAAGGTCAAGAGGAACGAAATGCACAATGCCGTGACTGGTCTTATCATCGAAGATACTAATACTCTTCTCCTGACCTGTGGTCGGGTAGTCACGTCACCTTTTGACGAACCGAAACATATGAAGTTCCCAGTCCAAGGTGTGATTGACTGAGGTTACCCAATGCACTGTAGCTATAAAGCGGCCCGGTTACAATTCTATCCATCGCTTTTAATAGATAAACAAGCTGTGAAAATATTTATGTATATATGTAAAGGCAATACAGCTATAAGGAGACTTTTATTACACAGGTTACAAACAGGTATAAACGAAGAAGCGAAACTTTATCAAACTCATTACGAACATTACAAAAGTCAGGTGATGTGCTGGATCATCTCATGAACACTAACAAATTTCTTTTAGTACAGCCCATTTTTTTTTTAATTTGTAGGACTGTATTTTACTGTCTAAAAAAAGATTTCGTTCAAAATAGCTAAAAAAATTTAATGCTGCTGCAGTCATAAATTTGCCACCTGCCCAATGTGCAAAATAAATATAAATCTGCAAGAATGAACTGTCCACTTTGCTGAAACTATTGTTTTTCATTGTATTCTACACATGGTATGGACAAGATTTCAAAATTTTAAAAAAGAAAATGGGATTGGTGGGATAGTTTCATTCCGACAGGAAAGTGGTCATGTATTGACATTGTTATTTTTTCCCTGTGGTATATTTTAATATTTATAGTCAAGCATTTTTTAATGATTTCCTTCCCTAGTGATGCGTGTATTGTGGCCAGTAGCTGCTGCTTTAACTTCTGCTGCTTGGCCAGCTGCTGCCGCTGCCTCCCTCACTCCCCAGTGCCCCCGAGGACGTCTCACCTCTACCAACGTAGACAGGGAGCCTGTACAACTACAGGACACCTCTACTAACATTATATAGCTTTGTCTCACGACCATTCGTTTGATGACTACGTGTGTGGGAGTTAAACACCACATTTTAGTTGGGCTGCTGCAGGATAAGTAATAGAACACCCAAGAAATTAACCCCAGGGTTGAGAGAGGCTACAACAAGACGGTTAATCAGTTAATCAATATAACACAGGAAGCCTTGGACTTTTACACACACACACACACACACACACACACACACACACACACACACACACACACACACACACACACACACACACACACACATAAAAACAGGCTAAGTGTCTGATGACAAGTACTTTTGACAACTGGTAACTAACAGACACAGACAGACACACAGACACAGACAGATACACAGACACACACACAGACACACACACAGACAGACACAGGCACACAGACACACACATACACACACACACACACGTGGCGAGGTGTTAGAGTGGGCGCCGGTGACTAGTGGGGTTCCACAGGGGTCAGTCCTAGGAACGTTGCTGTTTCTGGTATTTGTGAACGACATGATGTAAAGAATAGACTCCAAAGTGTCCCTGTTTGCAGATGATGTGAAGTTGATGAGAAGAATTCAATCGGACGAGTACCAGGCAGAACTACAAAGGGATCAGGACAGGCTGCAAGCCTGGTCCAGAAATTGGCTCCTGGAGTTCAACCCCAACAAGTGCAAAGTCATGAAGATTGGGGAATGGCAAAGAAGACCGCAGACGGAGTACAGTCTAGGGGACCAGAGACTTCAAACCTCAATCAAGGAAAAAGATCTTGGGGTGAGTATAACACCAGGCACATCTCCTGAGGCGCACATCAACCAAATAACTGCTGCAGTAAAAGGGCGCCTAGCAAATCTAAGATCAGCATGCCGACATCTTAATAAAGAATCGTTCAGGACCCTGTACACTGTGTACGTTAGGCCCATACTGGAGTAGCAGCACCAGTTTGGAACCCACATCTAGCCAAGCACGTAAAGAAACTAGAGAAAGTGCAAAGGTTTGCAAAAAGACTGGTCCCGGAGCCAAGGGGTATGTCCTACGAGGAGAGGTTAAGGGAAATCGACCTGACGTCACTGGAGAACCAGAGAGATAGGGGGGACATGATAACGACATATAAAATACTGAGAGGAATTGACAAAGTGGACAGAGACAGAATGTTCCAGAGATGAGACACAGCAACAAGGGGACACAGTTGGAAGTTGAAGACTTAGATGAATCACAGGGATGTAAAGAAGTATTTCTTCAGTCATAGAGTGGTCAGGAAGTGGAATAGTTTGGGAAGCGATGTAGTGGAGGCAGGATCCATTCATAGTTTTAAGAAGAAGTATGATAAAGCTCATGGCACAGGGAGAGTGACCCAGTAGAGGCAAGTGAAGAGGCGGGGCCAGGAGCTATGAATCGACCCCTGCAACCACAACTAGGTGAGTACAACTAGGTGAGTACACACAAACACACACACACACACACACACACACACACACACCGAACATTTCAACAGAAAGCTGGAGTCCTGGTCTTTATATACCACAATAAACTCGATACAAGGGAAACTATGACACCAAAAACACCATAAAAGACTACAAATGGCTAGCCTTTACAATGAAGAATTATCCAAATACTTTATAAACTGTTTCAGACACTAAAATGATATCATTGGTAAAGGCACCTCCTTTTCTCGTCCTTAATCACTCTTTCAAAACCAGCTGTATAACCTCAGTTAGCAGTGCGAAGCGAAGCTGACACTTGAATGGATGGCCTGTAGGTCAGTGGTATCGCCTGGGTTCAACAGGGTTCAATTAAAGTCGAGTCGAGACACATGGGTAAGTCCCTTTACACTTGTTGCCCCTGTTCATTCACCAATAAATAAGTAGCCGCATGTTAAGGTGTTGTAGGTTCATTCTGGGAGGTGGTAGAATATCCTAGTGCTCAGCTTTGAATGAAATGAGAATAACAGCTTTTACTCTGTGAAAATAATGGTGCAAAATATTAGTCACCGTCATATAAATAAAAGCACGGTGAGAAGTTAACGTCTACAACCTAGTGTGTTTGATAAGGTATGTGCAGGAGCACCAATGCAAATTATGGGGGAAAATAAAGCTGCTCAACAGATTTAGGTTGGATCGAAGTGATTTGAGAATGATGCCCATATTCCGATGGATGTTTTAAGTTGAGAGGTATAGGTGGGGAAGGCCAAAACGGACGCTCGAGGTACTGGAGATTGGAAATGTTTCAGACGCTAAGGTAAACGTTCGACGAAGATGAAAAAAAATTAAACCGTTCAGAGAGATGTTCAAGGTGGAAAAATAATGATGGAATAGTTTACATGAATGTACTAAGGGCGGATATATACCGAGGTGTGTATATTTCGATGTATAGTAGCTTGATAGCTTACTTTAATCCGTATTTTAGGGAATTAATGCACTATTAATCGGTGATATATGGGTGAAATACAAACTTAATTAATCTCATTCAGTCAGAAGGCTTGACACCCAACAAATCATCTTGAATGCTCTTAGAAAGAGAAAGAATCAAGAAAGCAATTGCAAGAAATATAACCAGCACAGTTGGGGTTGGATCCAAATAGGGAACGTTGATGAACAAGGTCAAATAATATCAGTTCGTTACTGTTGGATTGAAGGGAAGTAATGTGTAGGTTGGCATTACATTGAAACAGTGTTTATTGTAATGAATTTGACGGGGAAGCGCTGTGCCAGAAATGGGGACATACAGAACCTAGGGAAGTAATTAAGTCTGATCCTAGGAAAAGGAGTAACTTAAATTCTTTAATCAGGAGTCTTTCACCGTCGTCAAGAACCAGCTTATGAAGGGTAAAACGGAAGAGCTCCTGGGCCACTAGAGCGGCAGACAACGGGCAGAATTAATGAATGAAAAGACGAACTGAAGGAGGTAATTGAGGAGGAAATGTGTCCAGGAAGGACGGATTGAAGGAGGTACCTGAGAAGGAAGGACGTCCAGGATGGACGGATTGAAGGAGGTACCTGAGAAGGAAGGACGTCCAGGATGGACGGATTGAAGGAGGTACCTGAGAAGGAAGGACGTCCAGGATGGACGGATTGAAGGAGGTACCTGAGAAGGAAGGACGTCCAGGATGGACGGATTAAAGGAGGTACCTAAGGTGGAAATGTGTCCAGGAAGGACGGACAGAAGGAGGTATCCGAGGAAATGTGTCCAGGAAGGACGGACAGGAGGAGGAACTTGAGGAGGAAATGTGTCCAGGAAGCACTTTAGAGAAAGGTCTTAATTATAATATGAGAGAGGATCATTAGTCACTCTTCCTCTAGGGAAAAGTTCGTATGTTCCAGCAGGTGAAGGGCTCTTGATCCTAAAAACTGGAGCTACCCTCCTCTTCCTCTGATCAAATCTGACTATTCATTCTCCTTGACGTTATATAACCCTCCTACGGGTTTAACCCTTCCCGGTATGAGAATAACAACATATCAATCGTGAATGCCTCAGCAAATATTAGATTTAGGATAGACTGAAGATAATCAGAACCTTATCCCAGCATACATTACACGTGGTGATTCTTTGTTTTTGTTTAATGCGATTGGAAAATTCTTTCTTATCCACTGACCTTGTCATTACCTAATTACCGAAAAAACATGAGCAGCAGCAGCAGCAGCCGCCGCCGCCGTCCACCTGGCCGTAATATTAACTAGCCATGAGTGGTTTTATTGATTCCTGATCTAGTCTGCTATATAATACCTGTTCTTGAAGATGTGTACAAAATTTGCCAATATCACTTCCACGTGCGTGCGTATTTACTCACCTATATGTGGTCGCGGGGGTCAGTTCACAGCTCGTGGCCCTGCCTCTTCGCTGGTCACTACTAGGTCCACACTCTCCCCGCTCGAAGAGCCTTGTCGAACCTCTTCTTAAAGCTATGTATGGATCCCGCCTCTACCACTTCAATCTCCAGATTGTTACACTTCATGACAACTCAAAGGCTGAAAGAATTCTCCCTAACATCCCTACGATTTATATCAGATGTCAACTTCCAGCTGTGCCCTCTTGCTATTTCTCTTCTCCGAAACATTCTGTCCCTATTCACCTTGTTACTTCATCTCAGTATTTTGTACGTCGTTATCATTTCTCCTCCTAGTCCTTCTGTCCTCCAGTGTTGTTATTAGTGTGTGTGTGTGTGTGTGTGTGTGTGTGTGTGTGTGTGTGTGTGTGTGTGTGTGTGTGTGTGTGTTAAAAGAGTAAGGCGCCTTTAGGGAAGGTGCGTCACGCAGTATAGCCTAAGGGCACCTTTCTCCCACTCCAGCCTCCAGGGGACACACCAGGGCCACTGACTCTCGGGGCCACCCCAGGACTAGCACCAATGACCATCACTCATGACCAACACACGTAACCAGCAACAATGACCAGCATCCATGACCACCATTGATGAACACCAATGACCACAACCCATGACCAGGACCCATGAACATGATCAATGACCTTGTGTATAAGGACCTCCCTGTGTCTCCCTATCATTTAAAGTGTACAATATTTTCCCTGTGTCTACCTATCATTTAAAGTGTATAATGTTCCCCCATTCAATTATAATTATTCAACTCTCCTGTTCCTCTCTCACCCTTTCCAATTTTCATTACATCCCATTCCTGAACATTTTTATAGCTCTGAAAAGAATATTGTAATAACATTAAATAAAGCCAGTACTTATATATATATATATATATATATATATATATATATATATATATATATATATATATATATATATATATATATATATATAATTTACACTATGTATGATAACTGTACAGTAGGATCCCCGTATCCGCGGAGGATATGTTCCAAGGACCTGCCGTGGATACTGAAACTGTGGATAGTAGCAAACCCTATACAGTGGAACCCCGAGTTACGTACACCCCGGAAATCGTACAATTATGTAAGTATAATATTGCAAGTGCTTTTGTAAGTGTATTTTTGGGGGAGTAAATTTGTTCGGTAATGGCACTTGAGCAGGCTTCTGGAATGAAGTTTTTACTTTACTCGGGGGTCCACTGTATATAAGTCCTGTACATTCCTATTTTAAAGTTTAATTGATAAATCCTAGGTAGTAGGTTGGTAGACAGCAACCACCCAGGGAGGTACTACCGTCTTGCCAAATGAGTGTAAAACTGAAGCCTGTAATTGTTTTACATGATGGTAGGATTGCTGGTGTCTTTTTTCTGTCTCATAAACATGCAAGATTTCAGGCATGTCTTGTTACTTCTACTTACACTTAGGTCACATTACACATTCATGTACAAGCATATATATATACACACCCCTCTGGGTTTTCTTCTATTTTCTTACTAGTTCTTGTTTCCTCTTATCTCCATGGGGAAGTGGAACAGAATTCTTCCTCCGTAAGCCATGCGTGTCGTAAGAGGCGACTAACATGCTGGGAGCAAGGGGCTAGTAACCCCTTCTCCTGTATATATTACTAAATGTAAAATGGGAAACTTTCGTTTTTCATTTTGGGCCACCCCACTTCGGTGGGAAACGGCCGACGTGTTGAAAGAAATATATATATATATATATATATATATATATATATATATATATATATATATATATATATATATATATATATATATATATATATATATATATATATATACATATATGTCGTGCCAAATAGGTAAAACTGGTCAATTAGCAAGAACTCATTTAAAATTGTCTTTTCTAAAATTTCCTCTCATACGTTTAAAGATTTTTTCATTTATGTTAATGTAAAAATTAATAATTTTGTACCAGAAAAACCTTACAAAATTTACCTAACCTTATTATAACAAGCTCAATTTAATTTAGCCTAATCCAACAATATATATTTTAGATAAGTTTACAATAATTTAATACTAAACAAACACAGAGAAATATATTTTTTTCGTTAGGTTCAGAATGATTTTTGTGACATTATCGCATACACAAATTTTCGCTTGTCTTATTCGGCAAACAGAGCGTTTCTATTTAAGCCAAAATCGCAAGTTTTACTTATTCTTCACGACATTATATATATATATATATATATATATATATATATATATATATATATATATATATATATATATATATATATATATATATATATATATATGTCGTGCCGTATAGGCAGAACTTGCTATTTTGGCTTAAATAGCAACGCTCATCTTTCCATATAAGACAAGCGAAAATTTGTGTATGCGATGCATAAGTTCGCAAAAATCATTCTGTTCCTAACGATAAAAATATATTTCATTGGGTTTGTTTATTAAATTATTATAAACGTATCTAAAATATATTTAGTTGGATTAGGCTAAATTAAATTGCGCTGGTTATAATAAGGTTAGGTAAGTTTTCTAAGATTCTTTTGGTGGAAAATTATAAATTTTTACATTAACATTAATGAAAAAAATATATCTTTAAACATATAAGGGAAAATTTTAGAAAGGACTTAATTTTAAATGAGTTCTTGCAAATTGACCGGTTTTACCTATTAGGCACGACATATATATATATATATATATATATATATATATATATATATATATATATATATATGCTGGAATCAGTGGAGATGTCGTGTCTGAGGGCAATGTGTGCTGTGAATATAAAGCAGAGAATCCGTAGTTTGGAGATTAAGAGGAGGTGTGGGATTACCAAAACTATTATCCAGAGGGCTGAGGAGTGGTTATTGAGGTGGTTTGGACATGTAGAGAGGATGGAATGAAATAGAATGACTTCGAGTGTGTATAAATCTGTTGTGGAGGGATGGCGGGGTAGGGGTCGGTCTACGAAAGGTTGAAGGGAGGGGGGTAAAGGTGGTTTTGTGTGCGAGGGACTTGGACTTCTAGCAAGCGTGCGTGAGCTTGTTAGATAGGAGCGAATGGAGACAAATGGTTTTTAGGACTTGACGTGCTGTTGGAGTGTAAGCAAGGTAACGTTTATGAAGGGTTTCAGGGAAACCGGCAGGACGGACTTGATTCCTGGAGATGGGAAGTACAGTGTCTGCACTATGAAGGAGGGTGTTAATGTTGCAGTTTTGTAGCTGTAGTGTAAGCACGCCTCTGGCAAGACAGTGATGGAGTGAGTGACGATGAAAGTTTTTCTTTTTCGGGTCACCCTGCCTTGGTGGGAGACGGCTGATGTGTTAATAAAAAAAAATATTTATATACATACGTAAATACAATAATGGTAATGCGGATTGTTTCATAATTGAGATTGGCAAGAAAGATTATCATTTTTTAAAATTCGTTTGTCAGAACTAGATTTCAACATTTCGTTAAATCACGATTCAAATTGTAGAATCCTACACAATACATACAAACTAAAAAAAAGTCAGACTCTCTTATATAAATAAACTTATAAGTCAATATATATAAAAAATAACATTTTAGTGGAGTATATTTCTTCAGTCATTGTCAGGCAAACAATTACCAACAACACGCAAGATCAACCAGTGTGGGGCAGATAATAACTCAACACACAGGATAACAGAACCAAAAAAGAATCAACAGAAGCAATTCAAGACCAATCGAGGTCAGCTAACGAGAAAATCCTAACGTGGATAACACAGCTGTTGCAAAATGAACAATCCTACTGATGAAACGTTATTATTAACTCCTTTTCCTTTCAAGGTAAATTATATTTTCAAATCTTCGGTGTTGTTATGGGCTCACCTCTGTCTCATGTTCTTGCTTATCTTTATATAACATACTTCGAAATTGTTCTACTTTTTATTATTGGTGGGCGCCCTTTCCTCTGGCTCCATTATGAAGATGGCATCTTTGCTCTTTGGCAACATGACTCTAGTCTCTTCCAACCATTTCTCGATGCCCTTAACAATCTTGCTCCTTCCATGAAGTTTCCTTTTTCAGTTTATCGCAAGTTATGCACAGAGGCATGTAAATTCACTGCTTTTCTTACCATGTTCCCTCTGTCAAGAAAAGTGTTCTTATTTCCCTTTTTCTCCGTGCCCTCTGTATTTGTGACCCTCTGTTCCTTGACTCGGAAATTTTCATTCTTCGCAATTTGTTCTCTCGCCTTGGCTACCCTTCTGATTTCATAAACTCTGTTTTCTCAAGTGCTAAACGGACTTCCTCTCCAAAATTCTCTACTCTTGTGAAATTTCCCGTTCTTTGCATTCCCTGTATTTCCGGTCTTTCTAATCTCAACAACTCTCTCCATTCCTTAGACATCAAACTTACTTTTCGCCAAACTAATACCCTTCGCAGTAATCTAGCTCGTACCTCTCTTGCTGTTGATGCCCCAAGTGTGTCTACTCTAGTTCATGCTCCTCTTGTCCTCTTCAATACTTTGGAGAAACTGGCCGCTAAAACTGTCTACCCTTCACAGTCGCCGTCTTGTTGAAGCATCCCTTAAACACAACTTTCCTAATATTAATCTTAGTCGTGGCTTTGTCTCTGTAGATTCCTTCCTTTCTCATTACATTGTTAAATGCTCCAAACTTCAGAACACTCGTAACTTGACCAGATCTTTTCCACTCCTCTCCCTGCCTCTCCTCCTTTCTCATATTTTCTTTGTCTTTCTTCTGCCTAGGTGTTTTCTGTGCTTCACTCCCCCCTCCCCGTGTTTTTATTCCTACCGTCGTGGGCCATTAGCTCTCCCGCAGTGCTCCTTTTTTTGTCATTAGACTTACTTCATTTCTACTGTTAATACTACTATTGCCTCGCTTCACTCCCCTTTCTTTTGGGCCACTACCACTACTACTACTACTTCCACTACCACATTACCTCGACCATTACTTCTCCACTTCATTTTTCTTCCTCTCTGTGTCCTGTCCTTGTCCTGTATACATAAGCTTATTTCTTTCCTTAGTGTTTTAGTGTAACTAGTCAACGGTCTAAGTCCGACCGAAAAGTTGTCATAAGCTTCTTTCTTCTATGTGCAGGTTATCCGTGTACTTTCTACAGATTTCAAATGTGATATATTTCATGTCTTATTTGTAATTTTATATACGAGTAATCTTGAAAAGTGCTGCTTAGCAAGTACACAAAAGTTCTATATTTAAAGATGCAACCTGATTCCCATAACTAAAATGACAACCAATAGTTAAAGAATTGAAGAGGAGGAGGAGGTGTTGATTCACCGGGAAATCTCCCGGCCCGGGTCTTTACCAGATGGCGACCCGGCTCCGGCTCCCTGGCGTGGGAGTAGCAGAGACCTAATTCTCCCATGGGAGGGGATACCCCTCAGCGGTGGGACCAACTGGTCTCAGGCCTAGCCATATTCGCCCACAAGCACGAGGCAGGTAGGTAGATAGTTGCTAGGCCCGTCTGGTCTGCCACCTTCCCCGCCCCAAGGAGGCTGACGGGAAGGACAGGCTTGCGAGCCGCAGATGGTAGCAAGCTCCAGCCTTGGCACCTACCCTGCCCTAGAAGGGCTGGGCATGGTGATCGACCGAATTGACGAAAATAAACTTTATTTCTGTATGATTTGGTTACAATAATTTAAACACTTTCTTAATTTTATGAGGATTTAATTTTTGATTTTAATATATAATAGCTGTCCATTCTCAAAGAGAAAAAAACTTTGTCTTAAATTTAATCCTTACATTAAAAGAATATAAATACAATACTTTATTAGAATTTATATAGTCTTGAATAAGTATTTGAATGGGGTCTTAAAATGGCAGTAATATATCATCAACGAATCTTTACGAATCTTGTCTGGGACTCAATTGGACAGTCACCATGCTACTGTTTCTTTTAATAACAGTAATGGATGAGTGTTAAGGGCTCCTCCATTGAGCTGTCCTTTAAAAAACGGCAGACTTGATGGATGACTCTGGAATTTAAGTTTACATAACTATGCTCCGCTGCTACTGAACCTCTGAAGTGTCCAGCGAGAGAATCCGGAGGGTGCCAGGCTGTCACCTTTGAGGAATTTATTGCTACGGTTTTTCTTTTTAAGTAAAGAAAGTCACCTTTTGTATTTTCATGCTCACAGAGATGCTGATTGGATGACTGCATATTAAACGAATAACCAAGATGGTTATTCGTTTATGGCATTACCATAAAGAAGTGATTACAGATATTGAGAACCACTAAACTTTCCAGCGAAGGTGAGTGGTTCTCGCTACACAACATTTATAGTTTCATAAAGCAAAATTTTGGGTCAGATTCATTAACTAGACATCTTACTGTATACTTACATATGACAATCAGATTGATTATGCAATATGATCAGCAGAACGGTCAACAATACTTAATATCAATCATTAAGTGGAGCAGTATATATGACATCTGTTACTACCTGACTCTACTGATAATACTTGCCCAGTAACTATGAAACTATTGAACTAGATCTTCCATAATATCATTAGTTCCATTATCTTCATTAGAATAAGCCTTTTCCTCTGCATCATCAGGAGATCATTCTTCGTCACATGGTTTAAAAGCTGTCAGATCCTCAACATTTGCAAAAACACAGAACAAGAAAGATGAGAAGCCTGCACATTGACATCTAATAGATAAGTAAGGCTGGTCGCTGCTGCAGTTCCAGTGGACCAATTTCAACATTTCTGATCGTGCATCGCGAACATCCGGAGGTAAAGCCACGACAGTTTTGACAAGCTCGTCTTTTTATACTCAAATTTTATTGACTAAGTCTGGAGGTTCCTCATCCAAAGCAGACCTCCATATGCAAGACTGAAAAATTGCCCTCTTCGCGTTTTCAATGAATGCTTTAGGAATCGGAGGTAAACTTTTATATTTTTTTGCAAAAGACAATCGTCTTTTCGTCCAGTTCTTGAGCGCCAAACTTTGAAGAAAATAGACGTTGTATTTCCAGCTTCACATTTGTGACTGGTACTAGAGTATTTGCGTCCTGGACGATTGCGTCCGTTTTTTTGGCGTCCCACTATTTATAACTATTACAGGATAACAAACCTTACCTAACCTAACAAAGTTTCTTACGAGGGTTGACCACAACATAAATACCTTTTAAGTTTGGACTTGTTAATAAAAAATTTTATCACTAAAATGCGCGTTACAATCAATTTTTTTAATTACTAACAATAATCATGACACAGATACAAAAAATAAAAAAATACTTCTAAATTAAATATACATATATGAAATATATGTATAGTATATATATTAGGACACATGTCCAGGAAACACACAAAAAAACGGACGCAAATGTCCAGAGACGCCAATGACAGGGACGCAATTGTCCTGTCACCTTTCTGACCATAGCGGCTGCAGTGGTAGCTTTTGATTCGTGAATAACATCTTTTTTGTCACCGTAGGCATCTCATGGGCTTTTTCATCCCATTTATTTGTGGCATAGGGGAAACCTATGGTGACAGCCTTTATAGCCATAGTTTTACCTATGTCACAATTACATACCACAGCATTATTGCCACTAAGCACATAAGTTGACAGCAGTTATAAAACTGTCTTCGTTTAGCAACTGTGGCACCTATGTTAACTGTGGCACATATGTTAACTGATGAGAGTAATCAGCTGACTTATCGGCTCCATTAAAATTATTGTGATCAACTGGATTTATAGTAATGCACTAATAATGCAAAGACATCAGTTTCATCAATGATAACTTTGATTCTCTAGCATCCTAGAGTTGCTAATGATATCAATTTGAGGAATGTTTACAACAGTTTTTTTCTGTATGGTCTTTACGTCATACTGACTGATATCTGAACCTCCATTGGTTTTATTGATCTCCCAGGAAACATTAGATTGCTAAGGTTCTTTAACTCTTCAAATATAATCAGAATCTCATCAGACACAGTTAATGCAACCTATTAAGGCGGAAGAGAAGTTAAAATGGCGCTGTTGCTCTTCAAAAACTTGAATTAGACGATTATATCTAGTACTACTTTTCATATTGTATTTGAAGTAGCGATCAAAGATAACGTACACACTGATGCTTTCTTAAATTTTGCTAGCAACATATACTCAGTGAATACTTTGTTAGGTATACCTTTCTAGTACTGGGTAACTCCCGCTTTTGCCCCCAGAACAGCCTGAATTATTCCTGGTATGGATTCAACATGGTCCTGGAAACATTCCTTAGAGATTCTGGTCCATGTTAACATGGCATCACTGCGAATCGACCGTTCCACCACAATGCGAAGGTATGTGCCAAATTCTGACCCTAGCATTTGCCCTTCGCAACAGAAATCGTGATTCATCAGACCAGACAACGTTTTTCAAAGCTACTGTACACTTTTGGTGAGCCAGTGTCCACTGTAGCCTCGGTTTCCTATTCTTAGCCGACAGAAGTGCAAACCTGGTGTGGTATTCTGCTGTTGTAGCTCATCCATTTCAAGGTTCCATGTATTGTGCATTCATAGATGCTCTCCTATATACCACTGTTGCAATATGTTATTGAGTTCCTGTTGCCTTCCAGTCAGCTTGTACCAGTCTGGCCATTCTCCTCTGGCCTCTCTCAGTAACAAGGCTTTTTTTTGCCTACAGTGCTGCTGCTCACTGGATGTTTTGTGTTCTTCACACCATTGTGAACTCGAGAGACTGTTCTGTGTAAAAAATCACATCAGATCAGCAGTTTCTGGGATATTTAGACCTCCCCATTTGGCACCAACAATCATTCCATGGTCAAAGTCATTTTAATCACATTTCTTTCCCATCCTGATGTTTGATCTGAACAACGAGTGAACCTCTTGGCCATATCTACATGCGTTGAGGCATTGAACTGCTGCCACGTGGTTGGCTGATTAAATATTTCCATTAACGAGCAGGTGTACCTAACAAAGTTGTCATTGAGTGTACTTCACAAAACTGACAACTAGACCTTGACCACTGTTCGTATTTAAGAACGTATCTGCCCGTAGAATGGCACGTCTATTTACTACAGTGGCATCAGACTGCCCAATAACTAGTGCTGTCTGATCCACTTGGAATTTTCTCTTCACTGTTGATTTAGTAATTCGAACAACTTAATTTATTATCGAATTTTGAATTTGGAAATGCAAATTTATTGCTCATTTTGTTCTTTACAGCAGCATCAAGTGAGTTAAGTGCCATGACCCTTGCGAATATCTGTCCGCTTTCATATTGTTCAGCAGGACCCGCTCCTCCTTTATTTATGCCATTTTGCATTGAAAGAAGACGCCTCCTCGGCGGTTGAGGGAATATCTTAGGACAGTTTCCCCACATATTCATACAAATCTTTTTTTTTTTTGACACATTTACAGCATCATATGATCATATACATCTAGAAATTGTGTTAACAAAAGTTTGTAATCTTCTGTATTCCTAATTTAATGAATCTGAACTGCTGTCCATAAGTGTAGTGCCCATTCTCCTTCCAGTTCATTTCTAATAAACATTAGTAATACTGGTTTTATATGGTTTAGTATCCAGGGTTTTCTTGTCTTGCTTCTTTGTGATCTGCATAAATTTGTCAAATGTATTAAATTCACTCACAATCTCGCGTAAAATGTCCTCCCCTACAATGCACAGTGTAGTTGTGGTCTGAGCAAATTCTTTCCAGTTAGCATCTTCAGCACATCATGAAACGCAACGCTAACTAATTCTTCGAGTTCACTGCCAGCCATTAGGACCCCAACATAGCTCATGAGGAAAATGCATTCCTCTAAGACGAAGGATGAAGTCCTTACTGAAAAAATTTTGGGCAAGCCATCCCCCCCCCAACAGTGACCCACACGATACAATTTAAGATAAGGTGCAAATAAATTTTTTGCTTGTCAGATTATCTTGCCAGTATCATGATCTATTTTCATTGTGGTAAGGTCAGGAGTCATGTGAATGAGAGGTATGTATACTTTTATGCATAGCTTTCGTCCCTGTGTTGGTATGCGAGCAATCATCTTGTTGAAATTACCAAACTTTGGTGCAGACAACTTTGTGGTAACACTCTTCAACAAGTCAAAATAATTAAATTCTGATCAGTCCTCAGTGATTTCTTGTTGTGAAACCTTAAGAGGAAGAACTGGAAGAACAACTTTTCTCACAAATGTTTCAGATATTTTGGGATTTTTGCGCTCTGATAGTAAGATCCCATATAAATGCTGGTGCAGGTTCTTTAGCATCTTCTTTATTTCAATCTTTTAATGGTGGCATTGTCTTGAACGTCATCAATCTGTAGGAATGTTTGCGTCAATAATAATGCCAAGCCCGTTGGGTGAAGAAATAGTTCCATGACAGTTTTCTACAGTGGCTTCCAGTAGTCCATATCTGATGCAGCCGATGCTTTAAATCACAAGATTTCATCATAATACCATGAGATACCTACGTCAAGGAGTTCATCACTGAGGTCTTTCTTATGAAGCATAATACCCATTCTAATTTGCGGTTGTGATGGACAGTTTGTTCTTGCATTCCTGACTGCTTTCAATTACAACTGAAAGCAATGTGTAACTGCTTTCAATTACAATTGAAAGCAATGTGTAACTGACTTTATCGGTAATATTTTCAAGAAGTGATAGGAGTATCGCAGTGACAGCGTCAGTGCAGGTCGCCTTGTCCAGACGGATGGTATATTTGTCTATTGGGCACTAAATCACTATACTCATGGAGGGTTTTTCCTTGACATTTCTGTCCTTGACATCATCCTTATCTTCATAAAGACTGAACATACTAGGCACAATATCACAGAAAACTAGAATAGCGGATGTACACTTAATTTGCCTTCTACAGTCTTGATAAGTTATTTCTGTGACATTCCTTACCACTTCGTTTGCGGCAGAGATGTCCAAATTTCTGATTTATCATTGCTGATGCCTTCTATAAGTTCGTGTAATGAAGAATTCTTCCTAGTTTGCCCACTCATCCTTTCGTTCACTACAGATATTAAACTGAATTATATTCCATTGCCTCGGTATGTTGTTCTTAAAAGTTAACTGTTTGCTACCTCGAAGGATTATGTGGGTTATGTTCATGTGTACATGTCTCCACATAGAATAAACACTGCAATAAACAGAATATACAGAGCAAGTAAGTACATTTGATGTACATGAAGAAAAACAGGTTTTGACATATTTGAAGGTAGTGGTTTAATTTCCATCGAAATATTTTTGTAATTCCTCATGGACGTTGTCTTTTGGGTGTTGACCGACAGCAATAATGTTTCTGATGCGAGATGCTCCACAAGTAAACACATATTCTGATGGATTACTGCGCTTGAAGAGGCACTATGAAGTCATCATTTACTTCTTACTAAATGCAAGAAAATCTGATGTTACGATCTTCAGAACATAAAAGTTTAATCACTTCAATATCTCCATCAAATTCCTTTTTTTAATATATAAATATAGAAATTTTAACACTTTTATTTAAAAAAAATCAAGTTTGAAGCAAAGCATGTGGACCCGCCTCATTATTAATTAGAATTAAAATGGTATTCATCTTGCATTCTCACAAATAATAATAAAAGTTACAATACCGAGGCTGAAATAATTCACCAAGAACCCTCACTCAGGAGAAAACCTGACAAAAATGTTTGAGTCCACCCTGGATCATTTATCAAGTCACAAGTGTGGGTTTGTGGTGAATTCCATTCTTATATATTGATCTCTTTTGAGCTAAAAAGCATAAAAAATTAAAAATGTTTAATACCAAACATTAATGCAGTTATATGTATTTATTCACATACGATCGATGGCTGCCTTCGCAGCGATCTTGGACTTTTTCAAATTCCTCCAGGGTGATTGATGATCCAGTGGGTACCATTTTATCTTGGTTACTAAAAGGTTTAAATTGTTCTGATGACTGTTATACACCACAAAATTCAAGGTTCAGCAAAAGAAAAATGGATTTGGCAGTCAAATTATTATCACTTCATCAACATTTAAATTTTAAAGTTCGCTGGTGGAGGCTTGATCCTCCGTCCTCTAAAGGATCCACGCAATTTTTTTTTTTACGTTTTCGCTTGTTTCTCTCAAAGTTCAGGTGCTGTACTTACCACCTGCAAAACTCAAGTTTGGCAACCAATTTGCCCTGTGAAACCTAGGTTGTTGGGTGGTGCTAATCCTTCCACAACCCCGATACAACCCAGCTGGTTCACTGGTTCAGTGAACCACCAAGCTTCCCTCTCCATGTCTGACCGACCATTTGTGTTCCACAATCCAGGTTTTTCCGTCACTAGAGAGCTGCCCGGAGTAAAACCCCAACGAAATACTTTCAATATTTTTTTTTATATTCTCCTTTGCGCTCTAAATTTTTGTGGGGGTTAGAAATTCACCGATTATTTGTTTACCTGATGCAGTATTGCTCAGTGTTTCGCTGAACTCAGAGAGAAAGTAAAGAAAAAAGACTTCGTCTGCAAACACTTCTTTACCATTCTGGTCAGCATCATTTTCCAGCCAACTCGCTTTCTTATTTCGTTCCAGTACCTGAAAATTGCCAGTATTCCTCTCGTCTTCCAGCTATACTGTACACACATATCAGCGTTAGAAATAAGTGTAGCTATACTGAACAAAATATCAGCATTAGAAATAACGGATCATAATTTTTGGATGCAGCTTGGTGGCCCAGGAAATGTCGATAATAATTATATTAACAAAATATTAAGAAAAAAATAGGACGATAATGGATGTTCAGAGACATGAAGAGCCTGGTTGTCTACAGACAGCGAACATACACAGTCAGGCAGACAGACATACACAGTCAGGCAGACAGACACCCTGTGATAGGCTATATTTCTCAAATCTTTCACTTTTAACTTATTGTCTCATTGGACCCATGTGAATATTTTTAATACCGGGAGTCCTTCCTTATACCGGGAGTCCTTAGTTATACCGGGAGTCCTTCCTTATACCGGGAGTCCTTCCTTGTACCGGGAGTCCTTCCTTATACCGGGAGTCCTTCCTTATACCGGGAGTCCTTCCTTGAACCGGGAGTTCTTCCTTGTACCGGGAGTCCTTATACCGGGAGTCTTTCCTTGTACTGAGAGTCCTTCATTATCATACCGAGAGTCCTTTATTGCCATACCGGGAGTCCTTCATTATCATACCATGAGTCCTTCATTATCATACCGGGAGTCATTTATTGTCATACCGAGAGTCCTTCATTGTCATACCGGGAGTTCTTCATTATCATACCATGAGTCCTTCATTATCATACCGGGAGTCCTTCATTAGCACACCTGGATTACTTCATTATCACACCTGGATTGCTTCATTATCATACCGGGAGTCCTTCATTATAATACCGGGAGTCCTTCATTATAATACCGGGAGTCCTTCATTATAATACCGGGAGTCCTTCATTATAATACCGGGAGTCCTTCATTATAATACCGGGAGTCCTTCATTATAATACCGGGAGTCCTTCATTATAATACCGGGAGTCCTTCATTATAATACCGGGAGTCCTTCATTATAATACCGGGAGTCCTTCATTATAATACCGGGCGTCCTTCATTATAATACCGGGAGTCCTTCATTATAATACCGGGAGTCCTTCATTATAATACCGGGAGTACTTCATTATAATACTGGGAGTCCTTCATATTACCAGGAATCCTTCATATTACCAGGAATCCTTCATACTACCGGGAGTCCTTCATACTAACGGGAGTCCTTCATACTACCGGGAGTTCTTCATTATAATACCGGAGTCCTTCATTGTCATACCAGAGTCCATTATAATACCGAGAGTCCTTCATTTTAATACCGGAGTCCTTCATTATAATACTGGGAGTCCTTCATTATAATACTGGGAGTCCTTCATTATAATACTGGGAGTCCTTCATTATAATACCGGGAGTCCTTCATATTACCGGGAGTCCTTCATATTACCGGGAGTCCTTCATATTACCGGGAGTCCTTCATATTACCGGGAGTCCTTCATATTACCGGGAGTCCTTCATATTACCGGGAGTCCTTCATATTACCGCGAGTCCTTCATATTACCGTGAGTCCTTCATATTACCGCGAGTTCTTCATATTACCGCGAGTCCTTCATATTACCGGGAGTCGTTCATAATAATACTGGGAGTCGTTCATAATAATACCGGGAGTCCTTCATTGTCATACCGGAAGTCCTACATTAAAATTCCGGGAGTCCTTCATATTACCGGGAGTCCTTCATATTACCGGGAGTCCTTCATATTGCCGGGAGTCCTTCATACTGCCGGGAGTCCTTCATACTGCCGGGAGTCCTTCATACTGCCGGGAGTCCTTCATACTGCCGGGAGTCCTTCATACTGCCGGGAGTTCTTCATATTGCCGGGAGTCCTTCATAATGCCGGGAGTCCTTCATATTGCCGGGAGTCCTTCATATTGCCGGGAGTCCTTCATATTGCCGGGAGTCCTTCATATTGCCGGGAGTCCTTCATTATAATACCGGGAGTCCTTCATTATAATACCGGGAGACTTTCATTATACCAGGAATTCATTACAATATTAGGAGTTTATTACAATATTAGTTCATTGTAACAGTGGGACCCCTTCATTACAATATAAATTCTTCATTACAACACTGGGCGTCGTTTTTAATACTTCGTGTCCTCCATTATAAACGGAGGACCCCTCATTATAATATACCACTGAATACCGAAAAGCTTTCATTTTTGTTTAAATTTTTTTTTTAAATATTATTGGGAACGTTTCATTAATATACCTGTAAATCATCATTATATCAGAAACCCTTTATTATAATCCCTGTAATAGATCATAATAACACCTGTAACTCATATACCGGGAACCCTTCATTATAATACCCAGAGCCCTTAGTTACAAAATGAGAAATATTTCATTAAAACATTGCAATCCTTCATTGTAACACACCTTCAATATAACACTGAAACCTTCATTATAACAAAGGGAGACATTCATTATAGTACTGTTAATCCTTCATTATCATACTGGAAATCCTTCATTTCAATACCGAGAACCCGTCGTCATTATATCGGGAATTCTTCATTATAATACCTGAGTCCTTCATTTAAATACCGGGAATCTTTCATTGTAATACTGGGAACCCTGCAGAATAACACCTGGAGCTCTTCATAATAATACTGGTAACTCATTATAATACTGGGAACTCTTCATTATATTACTGGGAACCCTTCATTATAATACTGGGAACCCTTCATTATAATACTGGTAACCCTTCACTATAATACTGGGAACCCTTCATTATAATACTGGGAACCCTTCATTATAATACTTGGAACCCTTCATTATATTACTAGGAACCCTTCATTATAATACTGGGAACCCTACTTTATAATATAGGGAACCCTTCATTATAATACTGGAGACCCTTTTTTATAATACTGGGGACCCTTCATTATAATATAGGGAACCCTTCAATATAATACTGGGGACCCTTCATTATAATACTGGGGACCCTTCATTATAATACTAGGGACCCTTCATTATAATACTGGGGACCCTTCATTATAATATAGAGAACCCTTCATTATAATATAGAGAACCCTTCATTATAATATAGAGAACCCTTCATTATAATATAGAGAACCCTTCATTATAATATAGGGAACCCTTCATTTTAATACTGGGGACCCTTCTAATACTGGGGACCCTTCATTATAATACTGGGTACCCTTCATTATAATATTGTTAACCCCTTCATTAGAAATACTCGCCCCGTAAAATCAACTTCAACAAACTGTGGTAAAAATAATGGGTTTCCATTCTCTCTGTTTCTCTTACATATTACTCGTCCACCAGCGCTCCCATAATTTCATTACTGTATCCCCTTTAATCTTCCCCGTCTTTTCCCACCCTCCCCCGGCTTCAGCAACTGTATCACGTGACTGCCATTGATAAAAGATTGTGGCTGCTGGAAATAAATTCATTGTACCCAAATCAAGAATCATCATGAATAAATTTTGTTTGAAATAAATATTACTAGCGCTAGTACTACTACTAATAATGTAGTTTTGTCAGCAGGTAGTACCGTTACGGCCTCATGGGTATCTTAACCGGCACTCTCACGTACCCCAATATACCGACACGAACTTAAATATACCCACAAGAATTCCCAGGTTCTACCATATTCGTTACTTTATTTTCCCGGTGGATTATTAGACATGTTCATGTCTGATGGATACGTCTACCTGTGAACTTATTAGGAAAGTCTAGCTGTGGGTTTGCTAGGCATGTCTAGCTGTGGGTTTGCTAGGCATGTCTACCTGTAGGTTTGCTAGGCATGTCTACCTGTCGATTTACTAGGCATATCTAGCTGTGGGTTTGCTAGGCATGTCTAGCTGTGGGTTTGCTAGGCATGTCTAGCTGTGGGTTTGCTAGGCATGTCTAGCTGTGGGTTTGCTAGGCATGTCTACCTGTGGATTTACCAGGCATGTCTACCTGTGGGTTTGCTAGGAATGTCTACCTGTGGGTTTACTAGGCATGTCTACCTGTGGGTTTACTAGGCATGTCGACAAGTAGACATTCCTAGTAAAACCACAGGTAGTAAAGCATGCCAGACTTGGCATGCTTACCTGAATGAAGGTTTACTAGGCATGTCTACCTGTGGGTTTGCTAGGCATGTTTACCTGTGGGTTTACTAGGCATGTCTACCTGTGGGTTTACTAGGCATGTCTACCTGTGGGTTTGCTAGGTATGTCTACCTGTGGATTTACTAAGCATGTCTACCTGTGGGTTTACTAGGCATGTCGACAAGTAGACATTCCTAGTAAAACCACAGGTAGTAAAGCATGCCAAGTCTACAAGTAGACTTGGCATGCTTACCTGAATGAAGGTTTACTAGGCATGTTTACCTGTTAGGGCGTTCTCGAAATGTCTATCTTTAGGCTTATTATACATGGTTACCCGTGGCCTTAATAGAAATATCAACATGTGGGTTTACTACGCATGTCTGACTATGGGTTGACAAGGAATGTCTACCTTTGGGCTTACTTGGAATGTCTACCTGTGGGCTTGCTAGGAATGTCTACCTGTCGGCTTTCTTGGAATGTCTACCTGTGGGCTTTCTAGGAATGTGTACCTGTGGGCTTGCTGTCAGTTTGCTAGGCATGTCTATCTGTGGATTTACTGGGCATGTCTACCTGTGGTCTTACTAGGAGTGTCTACCTGTTGGCTTACTAAGCATGTCTGCATATGGGCTTAATAGGAATGTCTACCTGTTGGCTTACTAGGAATGTCTACCTGTTGACTTACTAAGCATGTCTACATGTGGGCTTACTATGAATGTCTACATGTTGGTTTACTAGGAATGTCTACCTGTAGTCTTACTAGGCATGTCTACCTGTAGTCTTACTAGGCATGTCTACCTGTAGTCTTACTAGGCATGTCTACCTATAGTCTTACTAGGCATGTCTACCTGTAGTCTTACTAGGCATGTCTACCTGTAGTCTTACTAGGCATGTCTACCTGTAGTCTTACTAGGCATGTCTACCTGTAGTCTTACTAGGCATGTCTACCTGTAGTCGTACTAGGCATATCTACCTGTAGGCTTCCTTTACATGTTTACCTATGGACTTGTTAGGAATCTCTATCTGTCGGCTTTCTAGGCATGTCTTCCCGTGGGCTTACTATTCAAGTCTACCTGTGTGCTTACTAGGCAAGTTTACCTGTGGACCTGCCATTCTAGTAAGCCCACAGGCGTGTCTACCTGTGATTTTACTTGACATGTCTACCTTTTAGTTAAATTTACCATATGTTTATGTAGTCTTAATATGGCAAACAAAATTACAATAGCTGTAGACAATAATGTTGCCCAAAAAACGTGAATAGGTAAACAAAATTCTGTTCCTACAGTTATTCCCTGTACACTTTATCGGTTTTCTTGGCATGTTTGTCTTCTGTTTGCCGTTGATTTTTTTTCGACCGTGTCATGCGATAGTATTTCGTTTCATTAAATGAGCGAGACTCGAACTCACGATTAAGAAATCACAGGCCAGTCGCAGTGACCATCAGGTAGTCCTGGCTACCGATGAAATAATAAAATCGCTACCTATCAATGCTCCTCTGGGAACTGCATGACCCCCATCGGTCTTATCGTTTTGCTCCCTTGACCGTAATATTGACATCTTGGGACTTGGTCTCCCAGAATCTGCTCAGAAACTTCGTGGGCTCGCATCTCGGGTGCGGAATGGCTTGGGGTTCAGTTTTCGAATGGAGGAGGGCGGGAGTTCAATTCTTGAATGGGGAAGGAGGTAGGTTCAACGTTCGGAAGGAAGTTCGAGCCCTCATCGTTTCGCACAATTACATAACCAACACATAATTGAGACCTAGTTCCAAAGTCGACAATATGAAGTCTTTCATCCAGATAAAAAAAAATTATGATTAAAGGGAAACAAATAGCGACCAGAACTGCCTGACCACACTGAGAGATTGTATGTCAACATCTCCTATTTACCAGGATGCAGTCTAATTTCCTAGGGATGTTTTGAACAGAAAGGCTGAACATTTTTTGTTTGTTAAGATGCTTAAGAACCAAGTGGATAAACATTTGTTGTGTGCTAAGAAGGTTGATAGTGAACACGTCTAATTTGTTGGGAAAGTTAAGAATAGATAAGTTGAATGCTGCTTCTTTGCTAAGAAGGTTAGGAACACAGAGGGTGAACACTTAATTTTGCTAGGGAGGTTGAGAGAAGATTGATTAAATAGTTCTTGTTTGCTAGTAATGGTGAGAGTAGGGTGGACGCTTCCTATTTCAATGGAAGGTTAATAGTTGGTAGAGTGAACACTATTTGTGAACTAGTAAGGTTGAGATCAGATAGGATGAACACTTCTTGTAAGCTAGTAAGGTTGAGAACAGACAGGGTGAACACTTCGTTTTCTAAGATAGTGGATTTCCTATGAAGGTTTAGAGCTGACATGCTATATAGTTCTTGCTTGCTAGCAGAGCAAGTTGGATTAGTAATTGTGTCCCAGTAAGGTGGAGAACAAGTTGGACGAGTTCTTTTTATTTCATAGTATAGTCGAAGTAAGGTAATATGAACACTTCTTATTACCAGGAAGGTTGTGAACAGATTGTTAAAAGTTGATATTTGTTAGGAAGGAGAAGAGCTAAAAATTCTTATTTGCTAAGAAGGATGAGAACAGATAACTAACAGATCATATTTGCCAAGAACAACTTGACAAATTTGTCTCAACTTGAAATAGACCACCTATAAAAACAAATTGTAATTAAATTTTTATGTAATTACTATTTCATGTTGACAAATTGTTTTGTTTTAGAAATTATTCTGGAAGGACCAACTGCGCGGTAATAATACTGACGATAATATCGGAGTTATATCATGGGAGATCAATGTGAAAAATACTCAACCATGGCTAAGATATCTGACACGAATTGAAATATATTGAGGTTGACCTGTCTGGAACGTGAGCAAGTTGAAGGATATCTCTCACTCCCCTCTCTCTCTCTCTCTCTCTCTCTCTCTCTCTCTCTCTCTCTCTCTCTCTCTCTCTCTCTCTCTCTCTCTCTCTCTCTCTCTCTCTCTCTCTCTCTCTCTCTCTCTCTCTCTCTCTCTCTCTCTCTCTCTCTCTCTTTCTCTCTCTCTCCCAAAACTTTCCTCCCTAACTAACATACTGATTTAGAGATGGCCAGAGATATGCGATAGATAAGCTGATCTAGAGATATAGGATGATAGATATACTAACCCAGAGATACACGATAGAAACATCTAACAGAGAGATTACATTATACATAAACTTATCCAGAGTTATAACTTTATAAATATACTTGCCCAGAGATTTAACATGATAGATATGCTGATCCTGAGATATAGTATGATATATATGCTTACCCCAGAGATATCAGAAGACATCATCATAGCGCGACGTAGATATGCTGAAAATGGTTAAAATAAGTTTTGAGGCCCAAATTTCCAAAAGCACATGAGGTGTAGTCGTATAAATCCTTATCAACGACTGTCACTAAATTGAAAATAACTGGAGGGGAATCGAACCTGAGACTGTATAAATCCTGCGTTCTGCCAAAAGGCCGCGTTAGCAACGGCAGGAGAGCGACAGTCTGTTTTACGCAGGTAAAGTCTGCAAATGACGTATAAACCCATCTCAGTAATGTTATGAACCCAGCTGATAAACCCGTCTGAGTATTGTTACTAACTCAGTATATGAATCCGTCTCACAGTACTGTTACAAACACAGACTGTAGCATCTGCAGACCTCACCAGTATAAGACAGGGCGTCGCTTTTATGTTGTGACCAACACAGCCTTTTGGTAGAGCACATGTACGAAGTCTCGTCTTCAATCCCTATCATTCGCATTTACGACGGTTCAGATGTCACTCCAAATATATGTACATTCATAATATATATAAATATATATCGTGCCGAATAGGTAAAACATGCTATTTAGGGTCAAATAGCAACGCTCTTTATGTCGAATAAGGCAAGCGAAAATTTGTGTATGCAATAATTTCGCATAAATCATTCTGAACCTAATGAAAAAAATGTTTCATTATGTTTATTAAATTATTGTAAACTTATCTAAAATATATTTAGTTGGATTAGGTTAAATTAAATTACGCTTGTTATAATAAGGCTAGGTAAGTTTTCTAAGGTTCTGTTGGTACAAAATTATTTTTTTACATTAACATGTATGAAAAATATATATCTTTAAATGTGTAAGAGAAAATTTTAGAAATGAAATGAGTTCTTGGTAACTGACCAATTTTACCTATTCGGCACGATATATATATATATATATATATATATATATATATATATAGGGGTGGTAGGAGAAAACAATATTCAAACAGCTTCAGGGAAAACCTCGAGTTTTGCCTGAAGTAAGTTTATTCTTTCTCCGAGGATGAGGGTCCCCAACACAGTTCCAGAGGTGGTACCTCCATATATATATATATATATATATATATATATATATATATATATATATATATATATATATATATATATATATATTTTTTTTTTTTTAACACATCGGCCGATTCCCACCAAGGCAGGGTGGCCCGAAAAAGAAAAACTTTCATCATCATTCACTCCATCACTGTCTTGCCAGAAGGGTGCTTTACACTACAGTTATAAAACTGCAACATTAACACCCCTCCTTCAGAGTGCCGGCACTGTACTTCCCATCTCCAGAACTCAAGTCCGGCCTGCCGGTTTCCCTGAATCCCTTCATAAATGTTACTTTGCTCACACTCCAACAGCACGTCAAGTATTAAAAACCATATGCCTCCATTCACTCCTATCAAATACGCTCACACATGCTTGTTGGAAGTCCAAGCCCCTCGCACACAAAACTTCCTTTACCCCTCCCTCCAACCTTTCCTAGGCCGACCCCTACCCCGCCTTCCCTCCACTACAGATTTATACACTCTCGAAGTCACTCTGTCTCGTTCCATTCTCTCTACATGTCCAAACCACCTCAACAACCCCCCCTCAGCTCTCTGGACAATCGTTTTGGTGATCCCGCACCTCCTCCTAATTTCCAAACTCCGAATTCTCTGCATTATATTCACACCACACATTGACCTCAGACGTGACATCTCCACTGCCTCCAGCCTTCTCCTCGTTGCAACATTCATCACCCATGCTTCACACCCATATAAGAGCGTTGGTATAACTATACTCTCATACATTCCCCTCTTTACTTCCATGGACAAGGTTCTTTGTCTCCACAGACTCGAAGTGCTCCACTCACCCTTTTCCCCTCATCAATTCTATGATTCACCTCATCCTTCATAGACCCATCCGCCGACATGTCCACTCCCAAATATCTGAATACATTCACCTCCTCCATACTCTCTCCCTCCAATCTGATATCCAATCTTTCGTCACCTATTCTTTTGTTATCCTCATCACCTTACTCTTTCCTATATTCACTTTCAATTTTCTTCTTTTACACACCCTACCAAATTCATCCACCAACCTCTGCAGCTTCTCTTCAGAATCTCCCAAAAGCACAGTGTCATCAGCAAAAGGCAACTGTGACAACTCCCACTTTGTATTTGCTTCTTTATCTTTTAGCCCAACACCTCTTGCCAAGACCCTCGCATTCACTTCTCTTACAACCCCATCTATAAATATCTATAAATATGTATAATTTATATATATATATATATATATATATATATATATATATATATATATATATATATATATATATATATATGTAGAATGAAAGGGGGTAAAGCAGCTGGAACTGACGGGATCATGACAGAAATGTTAAAAGCAGGGGAGGATATAGTGCTGGAGTGGTTGGTATTTTTGTTTAATAAATGTATGAAAGAGGGGAAGGTACCTAGGGATTGGCAGAGAGCATGTATAGTTCCTTTATATAAAGGGAAGGGGGATAAAAGAGAGTGTAAAAATTATAGGGGAATAAGTTTACTGAGTATACCAGGTAAAGTGTATGGCAGGGTTATTATTGAAAGAATTAGAGGTAAGACAGAGAGTAGGATTGCAGATGAGCAAGGAGGCTTTAGAGTGGGTAGGGGATGTGTAGATCAAGTGTTTACAGTGAAGCATATATGTGAACAGTATTTCGATGAAGGTAGAGAAGTTTTTATTGCATTTATGGATTTAGAAAAGGCATATGATAGTGGATAGGGAAGCAATGTGGCAAATGTTGCAAGTGTATGGAATAGGTAGTAAGTTACTGAAGGTTGTAAAGAGTTTTTATGTGGATAGTGAGGCTCAGGTTAGGGTGTGTAGGAGAGGTCTTAGACAGGGATGTGTAATGTCACCATGGTTGTTTAATATATTTATAGATGGGGTTGTAAAATAAGTAAAGGCTAGGGTGTTGGGGAGAGGGGTGGGATTAAATTATGGGGAATTAAATGCAAAATGGGAGTTGACACAGTTACTTTTTGCTGATGATACTGTGCTTATGGGAGATTCTAAAGAAAAGTTGCAAAGGTTAGTGGACAAGTTTGGGAGAGTGTGTAAAGGTAGAAAGTTGAAAGTGAACATAGATAAGAGTAAGGTGATGAGGGTATCAAACGATTTAAATAAAGAAAAATTGGATATCACATTGGAGAGAGGGATTATGGAAGAGGTAAATGTTTTCAGATATTTGGGAGTTGACGTGTCAGCGGATGGGTTTATGAAGGATGAGGTTAACCATAGAATTGATGAAGGAAAAAAGGTGAATGGTGCGTTGAGGTATCTGTGGAGACAAAAAACGTTATCCATGGAGGCAAAGAAGGGAATGTACGAAAGTATAGTGGTACCAACACTCTTATATGGGTGTGAAGCATGGGTTGCAAATGCTGCAGCGAGGAGGAGGCTGGAGGCAGTGGAGATGTCCTGTCTAAGGGCAATGTGTGGTGTAAATATTATGCAGAAAATTCGGAATGTGGAAATTATGAGAAGGTGTGGAGTTACTAAAAGTATTTGTCAGAGGGCTGAAGAGGGGTTGTTGAGGTGGTTTGGTCATTTAGAGAGAATGGTTCAAAGTAGAATGACTTAGAGAGCGTATAAATCTGTAGGGGAAGGAAGGCGGGGTAAGGGTCGTCCTAGAAAAGGTTGGAGGGAGGGGGTAAAGGAGGTTTTGTGGGCGAGGGGCTTGGACTTCCAGCAAGCATGTGTGAGCGTGTTAGATAGGAGTGAATGGAGACGAATGGTTTTTGGGACATGATCTGTTGGAGTGTGAGCAGGGTAACATTTTGTGAAGGGATTCAGGGAAACCAGTTAATTGATTTAGTTGGATTTGAGTCCTGGAAATGGGAAGTACAATGCCTGCACTTTAAAGTAGGGGTCTGGGATAGTGACAGCTGGGAGGGACTATTCTGAGCTGTCGTATCTGAGCTCCTCTGCAAAGACAGTGATTATGTATGAGTGTGGTGAAAGTGTTGAATGATGATGAAAGTATTTTTTGGGGGATTTTCTTTCTGTCACCCTGCCTCGGTGGGAGACGGCCGACTTGTTGAATATATATATATATATATATATATATATATATATATATATATATATATATATATATATATATATATATATATATATATATATATATATATATAATTTATTTGTATAATCTATATAAAAATAGAGAAAATCATAGTGTCTCTAAAATTCTAACTTTTTCCTCCTTTATTGAGGGGTCGCTTACGAATGAAATATATGTGTTATCCACCTTCTCCTCACTATCGAAGCTCGCTTATGGATGAAATATATTAGGTCGTTCACTTTCCCCCTCCCCTCCACTACCGACGTTCGTTTACGAATGAAGTACATCATATCTGCCCCCTTATTTCCCCTCCCCTCCACCACTATTAAGGTTCGTTCTTGAACGAAGTACATCTTCTCAACCTTCCCCCTCTCTTCTTCCCACCACCAGCAGCGCCATTGTTCATTTAGGAATAAAGTGTATCATCTCTACCTCCACTTTCCCCTCCCTAACACCACCATCAACGTTCGTTTACAAATGAAGTGTATCATCTCTTCCCCTTCCCCAGCTCTTACCAATATATGTACTTCAGTTTTCGCTAACCCCTAGTTTTCTCTCACCCTTAGTCTTCCCTCATTCTCTCCTAGCGATTCTCCCCATCTCTTTAATTTTCTTACACCCTCCCCATCGCTTCTATTTTCTTGTATTCTCCCCATCATTTTCATTACCTCACAAAGCACGATAGAAACAGTAAGAAGAAACATTGCACACTGCAGACAAAGAAACTGTCTGAAAGGACAACGTTTCTCTGTCAATAGAGTGAAACGTTATTCCAATATAGACTTATTCTGCGTTATGGCCTCCAGATACTGAAATCACAATTCCGGGGATGCGTTTCAACCTCCAGACATTGAAATCACAATACCATGGCCGCTGTTCATCCCCCAGCTTCCGAGATCACAATCCCGTGGCCGCAACAATCCACAACTCGCCCACAAAATGAACTTGAAAATTGGACAAAGTTTCGGTTCGTCCACGACCATTTTTATATAAATAACTGAGAAATAAATTATAAGACCAACAAGTTGCAAATGCTTGACACACAAGTTTCCGTAACTGGTAAGTTTAATTATTTAACGTATTGCTTGTGTAACAGACTTCTTCCTGAGAAGAATAAAAAAGTCACAATACTGTGGCTGGAACAATTCACAAGAACCCCTCCGAGACGTGTTAGCCAGGCTCCTCTAAGTGCGGACTTTTCGTGAAAAGTCTATCAAGTCTACGAATAATAGCTGCTGTTGTCACATTATGTGAGGTGCTTTAGCTAGTAGTAGTAGTAGTAGTAGTAGCAGTAGTAGTGGTATTATAATCATGTTAAAGGTTTGAAGAACTTGGAACTTTCTTAGTGCTGTTGTCCTCCTGAAACACTGTTTCATAACATTTTCCTTCATAGTTGTTAACTTTTTTTTATGAATAATTTGGTATGGAACACCGTATGTTATTACTGTTGCTATATCCTAATTAGGGTGTATACGTGTTCAAATTATCTGCTGAGGTTTCGTGTACTGGTTTTCGTTGATATGTGTGGCAGTTTCGCCCATGTACATTTTTGTTACAGCCTTCGCGTGGTATATCGTAAAATTCAGCATCCTCTGTCTCGTTGTGACTGCTGTATTGGTGCTTTAGAAAGTCGTGATTTCTGGTGGAGGTTGTGGCTGATACTTTGCTTTCTGTTTGGTTCAACATTTCTGTGATGCTGGAAGCGACTTTTCTAGTAAGGAAGAACAAATATCTCTATTTTGCTGTCGATTTTAGGTGTACTCAGGAATTTTACGATTCTTTATCTTACAATATAGAATAGAATATGTAGGGTATTGTAAGTTTTCTGAAACTATATTTTATATTCGTCTGTCAGAAAATCAGGATAGAAAATTGTTCATATTTTCAAGCAGAAATCGGTTAAAACCTTTTTTTTTTTCTAATAATGTTCTAAAACGACTCATATTGACGGCTCAGTGTTATTTGAGTTGTCCTGCAGTTGTAGAAGATTGAGGCGTGCATGAAGTATGATCAGGATGTCATCAAAGTGCCTCATTAAGGATGACTTCTTTTGTATCAGGTTGTGAAAGTGATCATTTTCTAATGACTCTATAAAGAGTTTGTAAGTGCAGCACTCAGCGGTGAGACAGTTATCATTGGAGAAACAATTAAAGTGGATGCACAATTCAACAAATTTTATAAAATCTGTATGTGAATAGTGAGCTCTTAAATTATCACCTACTTTTCTATACAAATCATTGATAGTCTGGTCAGTTGGTTCCTTAGTGAATAGTGACACTACCTCCAGACTGGCTAGTGTTTGTAAAACTGATCTGTTAGAGTTGAGAAGTTAAGTCACCAGGTTTAATAAATAGGATTTACTGAATGAACCTAGTAGTTTTAATAAGGATGTGATCAGCACACCTGCTAGTTTATGAGGGTCGATCCTGAGGCCCAATGTAATGAGCATTAATGGGAGAATTGTTTTGTATGTTTTCAGGAGTCGATATGGAGAGGCTGGTTTCAATTCAGAAGGTATGAGTTATGTCAGTTTCTTCCCTTCGTCTGAACGTTTTTGGATCTCCTTTGATTTAAATTAGTTCGACATTTCTTTCTGTGATCTGAACATGTGTGTTATATAATCAGTTGTATTTAGAATTACTATGACGATGTTATCTGTAGCTGACACATTCGAGACAGGTACTGCACACAACTTGGGAACACCAATGGCGTGAAGGGCTCCGCAACGGCTGCGGCGAAAACAGCAATTGGTGTAAACTGCTGGCTAGACAGGTGTTACAAAGAACTTGCAATCCCATTTATTGACATCTGTGACAATTTCTATGGCAAACATGATGTGTATGCAAGTGATGGTACACATCTCTTTGGGGCAGAGGAGGTATCCAACTCTGTCGAGGGGCCTTGATGAGTTGTCTACAACTTTAAACTGATAGAAGATAGGAGTATGAGCATTTTTGGGGAAACAATTAGGTTGCAGCACGATGGATGAAAGTAGCAAAAATTGCCACGATACATCAAGGAAATGTTTAAAAGACATTGTTCATTATATAGTTATTAATAAGGAACTGGTCATCAGAGTCACTACAAGGCAGTCAGTGACTAACTCCCAGAAGGGTCACTCGCTAATATTACAATAATAATAATAATTTAATTTACTACAAGTACACGTACAAGTAATACAGGCCTAGCTGATATCAATGGCATACTACTATACAGCCGCTTGTTATGCAGAGCATTTCGGGCAAATTAGGTTAGTTTTGTCCCAGGATGCGACCCACACCAGTCGACAAACTCCCAGGTACCCATTTTACTGATGGGTGAACATAGACAACCGGTGTAAAGAAACACGCCCAATGTTTCTACCCTCGCTGGGAATCGAACCCAGACCCTGCCGTGTGAAGCGAGAGCATTAGGCACCAGGCCACGGGGCATCGTGTGACTTATTAACAGTCCAAATCGGTTCGAAACGTAATCATAAATTTCATTCTCCTATTTGAGGGGTTATTTGTGTATTATTCCAGTCAGGGTATTGTGCCTTTTTATTGATTCAGGCAACAGATTGTAAGCATAAATGGTGAGAAATCAGAGTGGGGACGCGTCACAAGCGGTGTGCCACTGGAGTCAGTGTTGGGCCGCTTATTGTTCACTATATATAAACGACATCGATGAAGGAATTAATAGCAAACATAAGCGAGTCTGCCGTTGGCACTAAAATATGCAGTCAGATTAATTCTGATGAGGACGCTAGAGCCCTACAGGATGATCTGGATAGATTGATGCAGTGATCGGAGAAGTGGCAGATGCAGTTTAATGTACACAAATGTAAGGTTATAGCCCAGGGGAAAGTGAATTACCATGGCAATTAAAGAGTAAATTTAATAATGTAAGTCTTAATCACTGCAAAAAAAAAAAAAAATAGGACTGGTTAGCAGAAATCAAAAGGCAAGACAACAGTGCATTAGTATTGTCAATAAAGCTAATAAAATTCTTGGCTTCATATCAAGAAGTATAAATAATAGGAGTCATCAGGTTATACTTCAACATTATATATCGATGGTAAGGCCTCATTTAGATTATGCTACACACTACTGGTCACCATATAAATGCACTGAAAAGTACACAGAGAAGGATGACGAAGTTAATTCCAAGGATCAGAAATCTTTCCTGACTGAGGACACTGAATCTGCATACTCTGAAAAGGCGTAGAATTAGCCAAGATATTATTGAGATATAAACAGAAGACAAATAAAGGGAATATAAATATGATGTTAAAGTTATCTAACCAAGACAGGACTCACAGCAATGGGTTTAAGGTAGAAAATTTTGAATTTAGAAAAGATATAGGAAAGAAATAGTTTGATAGTTTGGATGAGTGGAACGAACTCCCGAACATCGTCCTTAAAGCGAAAACATTATGTCGCTTAAAAAATAGGTTGGAACACATGAATGGGTGTGTGAGTGTTAGATTTGTCTAGCATGAGCCAACAGACCTGCTGCAGTGCTCCTCCTTATGTTTTTATGTTAGTCTGAGTACTCTGTACATCGGAGAGTGGTCTTCTAATTGTTTTCCTCTTTCATGTAGAAGTTACTTTTCTAATTTTCTGGAAAACGAATGTTCTGCAAAACTTAATATTTTCAGAAAACTACAATACCCTTAATATTTTATAAGCAAATTGTAGAAAAGTGCCAGAAAAATCCTCAGCTCACTTAATACTGAGAGCAAAATGAAGGTATATATTGTCTTCCCCATTAGTAAAGGCGCTTCTAACATAAAATGTTTGGTCACATCGACCTGACAGTCACAACCTACACCATCATTCACGACCTTGTTAGGCACAAATATAGCCGTCACAACCTGATACATGATCCGGGAGTTGACGATATTTCACGTAGAGGTTGTGGCAAAATGATCATAGATGAACCTGCCAGGTTCATTTAACTACTTGTACACAAGTAAGCGATCCGAACCGATGCCTAATGAATGCTGCAGCACACTCATGTAACAATTTGATGTGTATCACTAGGCATTTTTAGTGGCGAAACATCTCGCCTGCGCTGCAGGCTTCGTAAGTCGAAAATAGTAATAAGTTGTAGTCATGGAGACAGTAGACAAGGTACGGAGAGTATTTGAGGTAATCGGTCAGCCTTGGTGGAAGTTATTCCCTCTCTTAGAGTAATTAGATACTGATTATCTTGTCAAAGCTGAGGGACTGATTCTCTCATCCTACCTCTCCACTTCGTCTATCTCCAGGATTGAAGTTCTTCCTGTATTCGACTGATGAAGCCTACTGTGTAAGCGAAATCTTCAGTCAATTAATATAATTAGTGTTGCAAATGTGACTGATTCATCAACTTGTCGGTATTTTCTTATATTTATAATATATTTAATGAGACATTCTAATACAAAATAAGTAAAACAGAATAGGTGACAAATACGAAGGAAAATGTTATGAAACCTCGGCCATCAGAACCATCAACACAGTCACTCAGGAGCGAGGAAGTTTCCAACTGACCAAAACCTTAACATTGATCAACAAAGAATACTGTGGTGGTCTACACACCACTCAGCATAATACCACCACCACTGCCCACTACCGCTGTCTTTACCACCACCACCAACACCACCACCAACAACAACAATCACCACCACCACCACCTACAACAACAATCACCACCACCAAAAACACCAACCAATAACCACTGCTACTGTCGCCTTTACCACTACTCAACACTGCCCCTGACTGTAATCTACATGTCAGTCTTCAGCCTATATGCCATGCTAACCCCAGGCATGATTCAACAACTGGGAAAAGCCTGTTTGTTGTCCAGCTACGTTGTCTAAATAAAGTTTGCAGTGTATGCAGTGCGTTCCTCTATTATTTATGAGAAGTATATTGTTAGACCATGTGAAACAAAATGGTGTTGTTCCAATCTTTCAAATACGAACAATCGGTACGTAATTGTTGTCATATTGCAATAATCGGTGAACCGTGTGGATCGTTCACCGCAACGAGTGATGGAGACTCGATCCTCCGTACGATAACAAGTATCAAAAAGCTGCAGCTGATATTATATAATTTATATAATTGTGTATTTTTATAAGAGGGAAATTTTCACTTATCCTGTATTGTTAATACATAATATATTTTTTTCAACTAACCAGCCGTATCCCACCGAGGTAGGGTGACCTAAAGAGAAAAATGAAAGCTTTTCTTTTTAATTTAGTAATGTACACAGGAGAAGGGGTTACTAGCCCCTTGCTCCCGGCATTTTTGTCGCCTCTTACGACACGCATGGCTTACGGAGGAAGAATTCACATAAGTTATGTATTTTTAGAAGTGGAAATCTTGCATTGTAAATTCAATTGTATGAGCGTCATTGTAAGGTACCACATATTGCGAAACACTAAACCCATGTGGGTCATTCAACGCAATGAGCTGGGTAGGTTCGATCCTCCGTACGATAATCGTGGTCAGGTCCCTGACCTACCAGACTGTTGCTAATATTGTTTGCCAGTACAAACTCGCTAAATTAATTTATATATTTCCATCGATTGTGGATATATGAATTTACATTGGGATGCTATATTAACATGGATGCAAAATACACATTCATAATAGAATTTATGTAAATTCCTTTTGTTGGTGTCTATGGATATTCATATTTTTGGCTATTTGAGTAGTTTCCCTTGTGTAGGCTATTGTGGAAGTTTACTTTGTGTAGGCTATTGTAGTAGTTTACCTTCTGTAGGCTATAGTGATAGTATACCTTGGGATGGATATTGCAGTAGTATACTATGTGTTGACTGTTGCAGTAGTATACCTTTTTTGACTATTGAAGTAGTAGTAATATACTTTTTTTTACTATTGTAGTAGTATACCTTTTTTCACTATAATAGTAGTTGCATATTTGTATTGACTATTGTAATAGTTGTAGTATACCTTATCTAAGCTACATAGATGGTATAATTTGTGTTGACTACTGTAGCAGTATACCTTGTGTTGACTACTGTAGTTGTATACCTTGTGTTGACTACTGTAGTAGTATACCTTGTGTTGACTACTGTAGTAGTATACCTTGTGTTGACTACTGTAGTAGTATACCTTGCATTGACTACTGTAGTAGTATACCTTGCATTGACTACTGTAGTAGTATATTGACTATTATAGTAGTATATTGACTATTATAGTAGTATATTGACTACTGTAGTAATTTACCTTCTCTGACTTGAAATAGTATACTTTGTGTTTACTGCTGTAGTAGAATACCTTGTGTTGACTATTGCAGTAGAATAACTTTTTTGACTATTGTAGAAGTATATCTTGTGTAGGCTACATGGATATTATACCTTGTGTTGGGTATTGTACTAGTATCCTTTTTTTCACTATTGTAGTAATATAACTTGAGTAGGCTATAATGATAGTAAACATTGGGTGGGTTATTGCAGTAGTATTCCCTTTGTTGACTATTGTAGCAGTATACCCTGTGTTGACTACATTGATATTATACCTTGTGTTGACTTTTGCAGTAATATACCTTTTTGACTATAGTATTAATATACCTTGCGTTAGCTACATTGACAGTATTCCTTGGGTTGGTTACTTCAGTAGTATTCTTTGCGTTGACTATTGTAGCTGTATACCTTGTGTTGGCTATTGCAGTAGTATACCTTGTATTGGCTATTGTAGTAGTATACATTGTATTTACTATTGTAGTAGTATATATTGCATTGACTATTGTAGTAGTATACCTTATGTTGACCACTGTAGTAGAATACCTTGTGTTGACAACTGTAGTAGCATACCTTGTGTTGGCTATTGTAGCGGTATACCTTGTGTTGACTATTGTAGTGGTATACTTTGTGTTGACTATTGTAGTGGTATACCTTGTGTTGACTATTGTAGTGATATACCTTGTGTTGACTATTGTAGTGGCATACCTTGTGTTGACTATTGTAGTGGCATACCTTGTGTTGACTATTGTAGTGGTATACCTTGTGTTGACTATTGTAGTGGTATACCTTGTGCTGACTATTATAGTGGTATACCTTGTGTTGACTATTGTAGTGGTATACCTTGTGTTGACTATTGTAGTGGTATACCTCGTGTTGACTATTATAGTAGTATACCTCGTGCTGACTATTTTAGTGGTATACCTCGTGCTGACTATTGCAGGATTATACCATATACTGATTATTGTAGTAGCATGCTACAAACTCCCACAAAACTCGTAGAAGGACTACGGATTTAACGCTTCCCTATTAATCTATTTCAGCACAGACTGGTTGTAGTGTTATCAATATGTCGTCATTGTTTCCGCATCAGCTTTTGTTTTAATGTTTATACGTTAGTGTTGTTGTTCTTGGTTGAGTTACAAAAGTGGTTGCAATTTTTACTTAATACCTTTTTATAACTGTTGCAATTGTTTTGTTGTAATTTACGTTTATTTTAATTATTCGTACAAGTTAGAATTTTGTTTATATACTCTATTTGCTGTTTTTTTTATATTCTTTTTTAGTGTTTTTGTTTTATTGTAATTGTTGTTCTTGTAGCATACAACATTGAACAAATGATGTTATTTGATTTCCCGTGAATATTGATAATAAGTCACTTTCCAGAAAAGAGCAATTTAAAGCAGAATTTCCTGATGTTTGGATTTGACTACATATAACAAGCACGGTGTTGAGTAGAAGTATATATATATATATATATATATATATATATATATATATATATATATATATATATATATATATATATATATATATATATATATATATATATATGTATGTATATTGTGTGTGTGTGTCGTGCCGAATAGGTAGAGCTTGCGATTTTGGCTTAAATAGCAACGCTCTTCTTGCCGAATAAGGCAAGAGAAAATTTTTGTATGCAATAATTTCGCTAAAAATCATTCTGAACCTAACGAAAAAATATATATTTCATTGTTTGTTTATTATTAAATTATTGTAAACTTATCTAAAATATATTTAGTTGGATTAGGCTAAATTAAATTGCACTTGGTATAATAAGGTTAGGTAAGTTTTCTAAGGTTCTTTTGGTACAAAATTATTATTTTTTACATCAACATAAATGAAAAAAAGTATATCATTAAATGTATAAGATAAAATTTTAGAAATTACTTAATTTTAAATGAGCTCTTGCTAATTGACCAATTTTACCTATTCGGTACGAGATTATATCAGACAAGGGACACCACAGCCATCAACAACAACCCTGAAGGAGACCCCATCACTGAACAATTAATTTTGCCAGAATCAGAAGTCTATAAGGCGATAGTGTCATTTCCAACAGGATCTGCAGGAGGTTACACTGGAATTCGACCACAACACCTGAAAGAGATGATAAATCCAGTACTCGCCGCATCTGCATCAATTCTCCTCACCGAATTAACAACTTTTGTCAACAACTGCCTGGCTGGGCGAATCCCAGAAGAAATTAAACCCTTCTTTTTTGGAGCCTCATTATGCGCTTTGAAGAAGAAGGATGGGAGAATCAGACCCATTGCTGTTGGTAACACCAAATCCTAGGATTTGGTGTTCCTGTGGTTTAAAGCGTCATGTGATTCTCGCTCACAATAGGCGGGCCAGTACAACATGGGTTCGAGTCCTTGGCTAGTGCAGTGTTGTTATTGATATATATATATATATATATATATATATATATATATATATATATATATATATATATATATATATATATATATATATTATACGTGCCGATTAGGTAAAACTGGTCAATTAGCAAGAACTCATCTAAAATTAAGTCCTTTCTAAAATTTTCTCTTATACGTTTAAAGATATATTTTTTCATTTATGTTAATGTAAAAATTTGTAATTTTGTACCAAGAGAAACTTTGAAAACCTACCTAACCTTATTACAACAAGCGCAATTTATTTTAGCCTAACCCAACTAAATATATTTTTGATACGTTAACATTAATTTAATAATAAACAAACACAATGAAATTTATTTTTTCGTTATGTTCAGAATGATTTTGGCGAAATTGTTGCATACACAAATTTTCACTTGTCTTATATGGCAAGAAGAGCGTTGCTATTTAAGCCAAAATCGCAAGTTTTACCTAATCGGCACGACATATATATATATATATATATATATATATATATATATATATATATATATATATATATATATATATATATATATGTATATATATATATATATTCAAAACAACCACTGTGAAAAAAAAGAGTGAAATTCCAAGCGCTTTCGTGACTTTTCACATTATCAAGGAACAATAAAAATTAAAGATAAACAGAAAGGCATATAAGTACGAGACTACACCTCACTACTACCCTCCAATAACACCTGACTTTTTATGATGTAGGTAGGTAGTCAGTGATCCGTGAGACACAGCTTATATTCTACCCAAAAATTGGTCTAATGTATCTTAAATTCTTCCCAAATTTTATTAATTATAAACGAATCCAATTTATATAAACCAAAAGCAATATTCATATTATTTTCAAAACTACTTTATATGAAACTTGATTCTATTATGCCTGTCGACCACGGACTTGCTTGATATACCTTTCTCAGCCTTTTGAAAATCAATTGGATGGTTAATCTCTCACATGAATAAACAGAGCATTGGAATCTTGTCCACTTCTAATGCTATATTTGTTGTTTTAATCTTAGTTCAAGACTTTTACCATTTTGACCGTAATAAACTTTATCACATATTTGACAAGGAATCTTAGACACCTGTCAGCATTTTGGGGAAATTTTTTATCAAAAGTTTTTAACTGTATCAAGATTTTTAAATACAACTTTGACATTAAAATTCTTAAGTAGAGAAGGCCTATCAACCAAGTTTTCATGGTAAGGAAGAACCAACATATTTTTAGTTGAATAAGGCTGGTTGTCCCTTTTTGAATTGTAAAAAGTATTTCTAGCAATTTTAAAGGATTTATCAATTAAATTTCTTGGGTACTTTAGATCATCAGCTATTTTATAAATTTTGGAGATTTCTTCATCTATGAACTCTGGACTACAAATACGTAAAGCTTTCAAAAACATTGATGAGAATACCGACAGTTATGTCTATCTTGATGTGAAGAATAATACTGTACATAGGAACAGGTATTTGTTGGTTTTCTGTAAATTTTATATATAAAATCATTGTTACCCTTAATAATTAAAAGATCTAGGAAAGGCAATTTTTTTTTTCTTCGAACTCAACAGTAAATTTTATAGAAAGACCTAGACTACTTAATTTAACAAGTAAATGGTTTATATCTATATTCTTAGGCATAAGACAAGACTGCTTAACACAGTCCTTCCTAACAGAGCTAAGTGGTATAGATATGTTGATGACATTGTGTGTCTTATGCCCAAGAATATAGATATAAACCATTTCCTTGTTAAATTAAATAGCTTAGCTCATTCTATAAATTTTACTGTTGAGTTCCTCGAACTCAACAGTAAAATTTAAGACTCAAATGTAAACCAAATATATGAAAGCAGTTCCTAGGCTGCAAACAAAGCGGAAAAACTATATTAACTTTTATTACGTGGGATGAATTTAAGGTTTCTTTTCTCGGTGCACGAGAACAAGAATAAATACCACTTAGAATACGATATAAACAAAGTGTGATGAAAGTATACTTAGCTTACAATTATTCTCATTTTTAGTTCAACGGTGATAATATAAACCTCCCTGGGCGTGTGTGACGGAGGGTAAACAAGCGTCACTGAAGCTCATCAATTTCCATCGGCTGTTTTGGCAACAGCGTGGATTGCTGTTCCATTGATATACAACCTTTCTTTTAGTTGTAGCATTTTAGATATGCGTATATTTTTTTTTACAGATTCATCATGAAAATCAGGTAAAGATACACACACTATTAACTCAGTTCTGTCCTGCTAACACTGAGGTGTTTTCACCGTGTCACCATCACAATGCTTCTGAACATTTTCTTAGCATTACATATAATCACTCACAACATATAGCACCAACTACGGGATTTTTAACAGATTATCGTCTATCTCTAATTTATACCAGTCATCATTATAAAATATGCCACAAAACAAACACTGTAACACTGAATTTAAATTCACTGTTTATATCAGATGGGAAATATTCACATTTTCAGTAGATTCTCAGACTTTGGCAGATGCACTCACACACAAACACACTCTTACACACAAACGCGCGCACACGCACACACACAAATACACACACGCCCACTCCACTTCAAAACACCCGGAAAGGTGGCCGGGATATCCGCAATATTTTTTCCTCTTGATAGACACTAATCACTGAGAAACACTTTGTCTCAAACCATCACCTCAAATCGAACTACTGGGAGACACTTGTTAGGGAGAGGACGAGACAGAGGCGTGTACAGCGCTCCGAACACTGTGGTGGCAAGAGGCCGAATGGTGATGCTGGTGCAGCAGCAGCAGCAGCAGCTGGCTGGGAGAGCGAGGGAGAGTGTGGGAGAGAGGGAGCTCTGGCTCCTGCTGCAGGGGGAGGGGAGAGAACTAGCAGAGACCAGGGAGAGCAAGAGGGGGGGAGAGATAGGGTGGAGCCGGAGCAGAGGTGTGTCTGTGTGGGTGTGGTTGGTGAGGTTTTACGAGAGACCGGGGAGAAAGGAAGAGGTGTGAGGGGTGGTTAGTGGGGGTGGAGAGGAGAATGTTGTGAGGAAATTCAGGTAGAGAGGAGGAAAGAGAAATGGGGTGGAACCGGATAAGAGGTGTGTCTGGGTGTGGTTGGTGGGGTTTAACGAAAGACATGTAAGAAGGGAAGATTGGTATGGGGAAAGGGTGGAGATGAAAATATGAGAGAATTCGGGTAGATAGGGAGAGAGAGAGATATATAGAGGGGAGTTGGACGAGAAGTGAGCTGGTGTGACTGGTGAGGAAAAGTGCGGAGGCTGAGCCTTGCTGGAGGACCAACTTTCTTATGTGAATTTTATCTCGTTTTAATTCACTTACTGATGTAAGTGAAAAAATATATGAGTGGGAGGGGCTGGGTTTGATTGGTGTCTTGGGTACGCGAGTAAATTCTTTGGTAGTTTTGGGTAGGTTTTTTTTTTATAAGGATTTGCCTTGTATGGGCCAGTAGACCTTCCGCAGTGTTCCTCCATTCGTTAAAGTCAGTGAGTGTATTTATCCTCTAGTTCATTCCGTTGTGTTGTTATCCTCATGCTGGGTTTCTACCTTCCCTGTGTCGCCTCAGCCTGGACACTAGGTGTGCACTACTCACTACTTACGCTCGCATATTTGTGGTTGCAAATGTCGAGTCTCGGCTCCTAGCCTTGCTTCTTAAACTGGTCGTTGCTGGATTCATTCCCCTGGCTACTTGAGCTCTATCATACCTCTTCTTAAAGCTGATTATAGATCCTGTCTCTACCATTCTGTTTTCCAGGTCATTCCAGTTGCAGACAACTCTGAGGCTAAAGAAAATACTTCCTGACATCCCTGACTCTTCTGTATTTTTAACTTCCGACTATACCCTCATGTACCTGTTTCCTGACTCTTGTATTGCCTATCCATGTCCACTATTTTAATTATTCGTAGCATTTTATGCGTCTTTATCGTGTTTTTCATGGTTCCTCTATACTCTATTGTCTTCAAGTTTAACTCCTTTAGTCTTTCCTCGTACCTCATACTAGTTACCTCTTGCAATAGTTCATGGAAATATATGGAAAAAACAGATAGAACAGCACTGGAAGGTTCAAAACGAGGCTTTCTGCTAAAAAGAAACGATCTCAACCAAGATTAAGGACTACCGTGTATTATCTAGGTGAACGAGTCAAAGAGAATAAGGTGAAAGACTCTTTCCCAAGCCACCACTTCCTCCGAACACTGTCAGCATGAGAACAGGGGTAAACATTGTACTATATATATATAGTACAATGTTTACCCATGTTCTCATGCTGACAGTGGAATTTACAGTAGAGATGGAACTGGAAGAAAGACGTAGACTACAACTACCTCTGCTAAATTAGTGCAATTTCTGTGTACATCACAGGACAATGGTAGATCACAGGACAGTGATGTAGCATTGGTTCTACTTTCTGGTTACCATCGGTTCTCCCACCTTCTACTTCGACCACCACTGCTAACTTGGACTAGGGTATTTCGTTTACTGATCGCCTTGATACAGTCGCTTAACAAACGTAAGGAATCTGTTGACTTCAGATTGTCCCATCTATTATATGCATATGATGGTCCACGTGGGTTTAGTGAGTGATGAATGAGGTAGTGAGTGTACTAGGAGACATCTCTCTTGTCCTCCCTCACCATATCCTATAGCTTCTTGGACACTATAACGTATCACATCTGACTTATGAAATAATTTTGGCTGACCCAGCAATTATGACTGAAAGATTTATATCGACCATGTAGGGTCTTAAAGGCTCTGGCAACTCCTCCTACTAGGGCACGATATATCTGCTTTAATTCTATACTTGCAAAGTGCTTGTCCAGCTAAGTCATGAATAGCTGCATTATATTTATATTCATGCTTAAAACCTTACCAGGTACTTTGTTCCTTTCTTCTTTAATTCGGTTTGCAAAAAAAAAAAAAACTTTGCATACGTTCGTGTTGCATCTTCTGCCTCGCAGTTTCATTCCTTTGTTTCGAGTTACGAACTCGTACAACAACCTCATATAGTTCACGGTTGACTGTATCAGTCATTCAGCATCTTAAATGTCTGAAATGAGAGCTCGTATTCTCTCATTTCTAAGTGAAAGATTCTCGAGTGCTTTGATTCCTTCCCAAGGTTTGGTTATGAACAATAGTTAAAGCTTCGTAGCTCTTCTACTGTACCCTATCCAGTGTATCGTCTCATTTTGTGTAAATTGGAGACCAAATTTGGAGACCTTATTCAAGAAGGGGTTTAACAAGTGCATTACAAAGACTCAACATGGTCGCTGGTGTTCTGTGCTCGAAGTGCTGGTGCAGGTGCAGGTGCCTGTGGTTTAGTTGGTAGCGTCCTCAGCTAACACTGAGTGCCCGGGATCGATCCCCGGCACGGGTGAACATTGAACATGTTAACTCTTACCTGATGTCCCTGCTCACCCAGTAGTATGTAGGTACATGGGTGATAGCAGAGTGTTGTGGATCGCATCCTGGGGAACAAGATTAAAACCTAAGGTGCCCGAAATGCTTTGTATAAACAGTGGCCTCTTATAAAGTACGTTAAGGATGTCGGTTAGGTCTCTAACAGTTGAATCATGGGCATGTAGAAATAAAGATTAAAATAGCATCTAGATTTGAAACCTTGTAATGCTGCTCGCAGTCGAGCAGTGCTTGGTACTACAGTAGTAGGGTCGTTGCTTTTGATTACCCCATGGTCGTTTTCTTCCCTTGACTCTTGTTAGTTTGTTGCTAAACATTTTTTATTCAAATTTGAGATAGTTATACCAAAAATGCATTATTTAGCGCTTGTCTACATAGAAACTCTTCTTTCACGCCACCGACTACAGAGCCAACCTGTTCTGGTCACTCCCAATACTTAGTCTGTGGATGCCGCACCTTTTTTTTATATCCAGTTTAGTGTCATCTGCGAATTTAGTTATCTTAGATATTAGTCCACCCGCTAGGTAATTTGATTGTTTTGTAAAGAACATTGAACCAGAACTGATCCCAGAGAACCATCACACTTTACGGTAAGTCACTCAGACCCATTTTCGTTGAGAACCACACTGTTTTCTGTGTGTGAACCAGTCACTTATCCAGGCATTAAGTTTGTCTCCTATGCCATGGAATTTTATTTGAGCCATCAATTAATTATCAATTGGTACCTTATCGAAGGCCTTCTGGAAATCTAGATATTACTATTATCTAGATATCTGTTGGGATATTTTCATTCGAGTGTTTGTATGTATAATAGTGAGCACGCTGCCCACATTGCCCCTTCTTCACAATTTCTAGTTTCACATACACACACACACACACACACACACACCGTGCTTCACGCACGGAGGGGCCGGGTTCAATTCCCGGTGGGGCAGAAACATTTCGAAGTGTTTCCTTACATACACATACACACCCACATATATACAACAGGCCTAGTGTCTAATTGACATGTGCCTAGGACAAAATGGTAACTAACTAACACACACACACACTGAATGGTACTGGACACGCTGCACACAACTAAAGGAGAGGTTATCAAACAGATAGACCGTTTGAAGCAAAATAAATCGCCAGGCCCTGATGAGCTTTTTTCAAGGGTTCTTAAGGAATGCAAAATAGAACTCTGTGAACCCTTAACTAACATTTTTAACCTATCTCTTCAAACAGGTGTAGTGCCGGATACGTGGAAGATGGCTAATGTAATTCCTATTTTTAAAGCAGGGGACAAGTCGTTACCATCAAATTACCGCCCAATAAGTCTAACATCAATTGTAGGCAAATTACTAGAGTCGATTATAGCTGATAACATAAGAAGCCATCTCGATAGGCATAATTTGATTAATGATACTCAGCATGGATTCACCAGGGCCGTTCCTGCCTAACTAATTTGTTAACTTTTTTCAGTGGGGCTTTTGAGGCAGTTGATAATGATAAAGAATTCGATATCGTTTATTTGGATTTTAGTAAGGCTTTTGATAGAGTACCACATCAGAGATTGTTAAAGAAAGTGGCTGCTCATGGCATTGGGGGAAAAGTGTTGTCATGGATCGAGTCATGGCTCACCAATAGGAAGCAGAGGGTGTGCATAAATGGGGTTAAATCGGAGTGGGGATCTGTAACAAGTGGCGTTCCTCAGGGATCGGTTTTGGGCCCGTTGTTGTTTATAATATATATAACTGACCTTGACGAGGGAATTTCTAGTGATATGAGCAAATTCGCTGATGACACGAAGATAGGTAGGATAATCGATTCAGACGTAGATGTCAGTGAACTACAGGAGGATTTAGACAAACTCAATTCCTGGTCAGAAAAATGGCAGATGCAGTTCAATGTAGATAAATGCAAAGTTCTAAAGCTCGGGAGTGTCCATAACCCAAGCACTTATAAGTTAAATAACGTAGAACTTAGCCATACAGATTGCGAGAAGGACTTGGGGTGATGGTAAGCAGCAACCTTAAACCAAGACAGCAATGCCTAAGCGTACGTAATAAGGCAAATAGATTACTGGGATTTATATCAAGAAGTGTTAGCAACAGAAGTCCAGACGTTATATTACAGCTTTATACATCATTAGTAAGGCCTCACCTAGATTACGCAGCTCAGTTCTGGTCTCCATATTACAGAATGGACATAAATTCGTTAGAAAACATTCAGCGTAGAATGACTAAATTAATACATAGCATTAGAAATCTTCCTTACGAAGAAAGATTGAAGACCCTTAAATTACATTCACTTGTAAGACGAGAATGAGGGGAGACATGATCGAGGTATACAAGTGGAAAATGGGTATTAACAAAGGGGATATAATAAGGTCTTGAGGGTATCTCTCCAAGAGAGAACCCGCAATAATGGATTCAAGTTAGATAAGTTTAGATTTAGAAAGGATATAGGAAAGTATTGGTTTGGAAATAGGGTAGTTGATGAATGGAACAGTCTGCCTAGTAGGGTTATTGAAGCAAGGACCTTGGGTAGTTTTAAATTTAGGTTGGATAAATTCATGAGTGAAAGGGGTTGGATTTGAGTGGGAATTGCACATGAGTAAATAAAATTATCAAAGCTTATTTTTTGGGTAGCATTGAAAATTAGGTTGAACAAATATTCTGTTGGTGGGATGGAATGTGAAGGACCTGCCTAGAATGGGCCAACAGGCCTGCTGCAGTGTTCCTCCTTTCTTATGTTCTTATGTTAAAAATATACTGAGTGAACTACATACCTCGAAGACAATGGGACCAGACAAAATCTCTCCGCGTGTGAACCACTAGCCGTGATCTTCAGCAAATCAACTGAAACAGAGCAGCTTCGAGAGGTCTGGAAAACAGCGAATGTAGCATAGTATGTAAGGTTGTGGAGATGATTACCAAGAGAAGAGTAATGGAACACCTAGAAGAAAGCAGCTTCATAACACACGGTTTTATAGATGGTAAATGTACAAACAACCTCAACAACCCCTCATCGGCCCTCTAAAAATTACTTTTGGTGACTCAGTACCACCTAATATTCAAACTCTGAATTCTCTGCATAATATTCACAATACACATTGACCTCACACACGAAATCTCTACTTCCTCCAGCCTGCTCCTCACTGCTCCTCACTGCTCCTCACTGCTCCTCACTGCAACACTCAAAACCTCTGCTTCACACTCATGGAACAGTGTTGAGCAATTGTTTCTGGTAGAATCATTTATACATTAGAAGAGTATGAAGAAAGATTGAAGACTCTTAAATTACATACACTTGAAAGACGAAGAATGAGGGGAGACATGATCAAGGTATACAAGTGGAAAATGGGTATTAACAAAGGGGATATAAATAAGGTCTTGAGGATATCTCTAAAAGAGAGAACCCGCAATAATGGATTCAAATTAGATAAGTTTAGATTTAGAAAGGATATAGGAAAGTATTGGTTTGGAAATAGGGTAGTTGTTGGGTGGAACAGTCTGCCTAGTAGGGTTATTGAAGCTAATTCGATATTGTTTATTTGGATTTTAGTAAGGCTTTTGATAGAGTACCACATCAGAGACTGTTAAAGAAAGTGGCTGCTCACGGCATTGGAGGAAAAGTGTTTTCATGGATCGAGTCATGGCTCACCAATAGGAAGCAGAGGGTGTGCATTAATGGGGTTAAATCTGAGTGGGGATCTGTAACAAGTGGCGTTCCACAGGGATCGGTTTTGGGCCCGTTGTTGTTTATAATATATATAAATGACCTTGACGAGGGAATTACTAGTGATATGAGCAAATTCGCTGATGACACGAAGATAGGTAGGATAATCGATTCAGACGTAGATGTCACGGAACTTCAGGAGGATTTAGACAAACTCAATTCCTGGTCAGAAAAATGGCAGATGCAGTTCAATGTAGATAAATGCAAAGTTCTAAAGCTCGGGAATGTTCATAAGATTAGTGAATCTGTGAATCTGAACAAGAAGTGTTAGCAACAGAAGTCCAGAGGTTATATTACAGCTTTATACATCATTAGTAAGGCCTCACCTAGATTACGCAGCTCAGTTCTGGTCTCCATATTACAGAATGGACATAAATTCGTTAGAAAACATTCAGCGTAGAATGACTAAATTAATACATAGCATTAGAAATCTTCCTTACGAAGAAAGATTGAAGACCCTAAAATTACATTCACTTGTAAGACGTGAATGAGGGAGACATGATCGAGGTATACAAGTGGAAAATGGGTATTAACAAAGGGGATATAAATAAGGTCTTGAGGATATCTCTCCAAGAGAGAACCCGCAATAATGGATTCAAGTTAGATAAGTTTAGATTTAGAAAGGATATAGGAAAGTATTGGTTTGGAAATAGGGTAGTTGATGAGTGGAACAGTCTGCCTAGTAGGGTTATTGAAGCTAGGACCTTGGGTAGTTTCAAATTTAGGTTGGATAAATTCATGAGTGAGAGGGGTTGGATTTGAGTGGGACTCGCGCATGAGTGGGTAGAATTGTCAAAGCTTATTTCTTGGGTAGCTTTGAAAATTGGGTTGAGCAAATATTCTGTTAGTGGGACGGATTGTGAAGGACCTGCCTAGTATGGGCCAACAGGCCTGCTGCAGTGTTCCTCCTTTCTTATGTTCTTATGTTCTTATGTCCTCTCTTGAGCTACTCTACCAGCAGCTGAAGGAAGAACTGAGGGTAGCTAAGCTTGAGATACAGCGACTGACTGAGGAAAACAAGAGGATTCGTAGTAATCCTCCTATTGAGAATCCTCAAGCCAAGAAAGGAACCTGGACAGTGGCCGGAATGCATGGGACAAAGTTAAAGATCAAGAGGATGGATGGAGAGGTAGAATCAACGAAGAACCAGAAACCTGTTGTGGAAACATCGAACCGATTCTCCGTGTTACCCGATGAATGTGAGTCGACTACAGGGAACATCACGAACGACACCAAGGAAGGTAAGAACATTGTTCTTGTTGGGGATAGTCAAATTAGGTATATGGATAGGGCCTTCTGCTTGAAAGAGAGAAGTAGGAGACAGAGGGTTTGCTTTCCTGGGGCTGGGATGGAGGATATTGTTAGCCGTCTGGACGACATCATGAGAGGTAATGGGAGCAATCCTATTATCTGTCTCAGTGCTGGAGGCAACGATGTTGGCAGACGTAGGAGTGAGGACCTGACTAGCAGGTGTAGGTCAGCAATAGACATAATTAGGAAGAAGGGTGGGAACCCTGTCATATGTGGTATTTTGCCAAGGAGAGGAGTTAACATAAGAACATAAGAAAGGAGGAACACTGCAGCAGGCCTGTTGGCCCATACTAGGCAGGTCCTTCACAATCCGTCCCACTAACAGAATATTTGCTCAACCCAATTTTCAATGCTACCCAAGAAATAAGCTTTGACAATTCTACCCACTCATGCGCGAGTCCCACTCAAATCCAACCCCTCTCACTCATGAATTTATCCAACCTGAATTTGAAACTATCCAAGGTCCTAGCTTCAATAACCCTACTAGGCAGACTGTTCCACTCATCAACTACCCTATTTCCAAACCAATACTTTCCTATATCCTTTCTAAATCTAAACTTATCTAGCTTGAATCCATTATTGCGGGTTCTCTCTTGGAGAGATATCCTCAAGACCTTATTTATATCCCCTTTGTTAATACCCATTTCCCTTGTATACCTCGATCATGTCTCCCTCATTCTACGTCTTACAAGTGAATGTAATTTTAGGGTCTTCAATCTTTCTTCGTAAGGAAGATTTCTAATGCTATGTATTAATTTAGTCATTCTACGCTGAATGTTTTCTAACGAATTTATGTCCATTCTGTAATATGGAGACCAGAACTGAGCTGGTAATCTAGGTGAGGCCTTACTAATGATGTATAAAGCTGTAATATAACCTCTGGACTTCTGTTGCTAACACTTCTTGATATAAATCCCAGTAATCTATTTGCCTTATTACGTACGCTTAGGTATTGCTGTCTTGGTTTAAGGTTGCTGCTTACCATCACCCCAAGTCCTTCTCGCAATCTGTATGGCTAAGTTCTACGTTATTTAACTTATAAGTGCTTGGGTTATGGACACTCCGAGCTTCAGAACCTTGCATTTATCTACATTGAACTGCATCTGCCACTTTTCTGACCACGAATTAAGTTTGTCTAAATCTTCCTGAAGTTCTATGACATCTATGTTTGAATCAATTATCCTACCTATCTTCGTGTCGTCGGCGAATTTGCTCATATCACTAGTAATTCCCTCATCAAGGTCATTGATATATATTATAAATAACAATGGGCCTAAGACTGATCCCTGTGGAACACCACTTGTTACAAGTCCCCATTCGGATTTAACCCCATTTATGCACACTCTCTGCTTCCTAGGTAGCCATGACTCGATCCATGACAGCACTTTTCCCCAATGCCATGAGCTGCCACTTTCTTTAACAGTCTCTGGTGCGGTACTCTATCAAAAGCCTTACTAAGAACATGAGATGAATGGCTGTCCAGGGCAATTGGTGTCAATTGCTGGCTGGACAAACACTGTAAGAACATAAGAACATAAGAAAGGAGGAACACTGCAGCAGGCCTGTTGGCCCATTCTAGGCAGATCCTTCACAATCCGTCCCACTAACAGAATATTTGCTCAACCCAATTTTCAATGCTACCCAAGAAATAAGCTTTGACAATTCTACCCACTCATGCGAGTCCCACTCAAATCCAACCCTCTCACTCATGAATTTATCCAACCTAAATTTGAAACTACCCAAGGTCCTAGCTTCAATAACCCTACTAGGCAGACTGTTCCACTCATCAACTACCCTATTTCCAAACCAATACTTTAGTATATCCTTTCTAAATCTAAACTTATCTAACTTGAATCCATTATTGCGGGTTCTCTCTTGGAGAGATATCCTCAAGACCTTATTTATATCCCCTTTGTTAATACCCATTTTCCACTTGTATACCTCGATCATGTCTCCCCTCATTCTACGTCTTACAAGTGAATGTAATTTTAGGGTCTTCAATCTTTCTTCGTAAGGAAGATTTCTAATGCTATGTATTAATTTAGTCATTCTACGCTGAATGTTTTCTAACGAATTTATGTCCATTCTGTAATATGGAGACCAGAACTGAGCTGCGTAATCTAGGTGAGGCCTTACTAATGATGTATAAAGCTGTAATATAACCTCTGGACTTCTGTTGCTAACACTTCTTGATATAAATCCCAGTAATCTATTTGCCTTATTACGTACGCTTAGGCATTGCTGTCTTGGTTTAAGGTTGCTGCTTACCATCACCCCCAAGTCCTTCTCGCAATCTGTATGGCTAAGTTCTACGTTATTTAACTTATAAGTGCTTGGGTTATGGACACTCCCGAGCTTCAGAACCTTGCATTTATCTACATTGAACTGCATCTGCCACTTTTCTGACCACGAATTAAGTTTGTCTAAATCTTCCTGAAGTTCTATGACATCTATAAGAACATAAGAACATAAGAAAGGAGGAACACTGCAGCAGGCCTGTTGGCCCATACTAGGCAGGTCCTTCACAATCCATCCCACTAACAGAATAATTGCCCAACCTAATTTTCAATTCTACCCAAGAAATAAGCTTTGAAGATTCTATTAACTCAAGTGCGAGTCCCACTCAAATCCAACCCCTCTCACTCATAAGAACATAAGAACATAAGAATGGAGGAACACTGCAGAAGGCCTACTGGCCCATACAAGGCAGGTCCTTATCAAAACCACCACTACCTAAAAATTTATTCCCGTACTCACGACACAAATCAAACCCAGCCCCTCCCACTCATATATTTGTCCAATCTCTTTTTAAAGCCACCCAAGGTCCTAGCCTCTATCACAGTACTCGGAAGATTGTTCCACGCATCTACAACTCTGTTCGAAAACCAGTACTTGCCTATGTCCTTTCTAAATCTAAATTTATCCAATTTAAATCCGTTATTTCTCGTTCTTACTTGGTTCGATATCCTCAGTATTTTATTAATATCTCCTTTGTTTATGCCCATCATCCACTTGTACACCTCGATGATATCTCCCCTCATTCTACGTCTCTCCAGAGAGTGGAGATTCAACGCTCTAAGTCTATCTTCATACGGAGATTTCTTATACTGTAAATCATTTTAGTCATTCTTCTTTGTATGTTCTCCAATGAATCTATATCCATCCTGTAGTAAGGAGACCAAAACTGAGCTGCATAATCCAAATGAGGTCTCACTAGTGATGTATAGAGCTGTAAAATAACTTTTGGACTTCTGTTGCTTATACTTCTTGAAATAAATCCTAGTAATCTGTTAGCCTTATTGCGCACACTTAGGCACTGTTGTCTTGGCTTTAGATTTCTGCTTACCATGACTCCCAAGTCTTTTTCACATTCTGTATGATCAAGCTCAACTTCACCTAGTTTATAAATTCGAGGGATATTTTCATTACCAACGACAAGCACCTTACACTTGTCCACATTGAACTTCATCTGCCACTTTTCAGACCAAGACATTAATTTATCCAAATCCTCCTGGAGTTCACTGTTATCCTCCTCAGAATGAATTATACGGCCTATTTTTGTATCATCAGCAAATTTACTCATGTCACTTGCAATTCCTTCATCAAGGTCATTAATGTAAATTATGAACAACAATGGGCCCAAAACTGATCCTTGTGGAACGCCACTAGTGACAAATCCCCATTCAGATTTGACCCCATTAATGGAAACTCTCTGCTTTCTATTGGTAAGCCATGCCTCTATCCATGCTAGAACTTTACCTCCTATACCATGAGCTGCCACCTTTCTTAAGAGCAGAAGACACGACCATCAGGGTTACCACCGCTGATAAAGGAGGTGGTGTCGTAATCTTGAACACTGACGATTACAGGAACAAAATGCTTAATCTACTTAATGACCCAGATACCTACAAACCTCTCACTACTAATCAAGTGGACAACCTCACCAAAACATTTCTTCAGAAGACTCGCCGCATTCTGAGGGACTCAGAACAAGGAAAGAAACTTCTACACACCATTCCCAGCAACCCCAGACCTGCCAGAATGTACGGTCTGCCAAAACTCACAAACCAGGTATCCCATTGAGGCCCATATCCTCGGGAATAGGCAGTGCTCCCACCAAATCTCAGGAATTCTCGCTAAACACCTCTCCAAACTTTTGGGCACCATCAGTCCAGCACATCTCAAACACTCTGGTGACCTTCTCAATCGCATTCGCAACATCAACATCAGAAACAAGAAACTCTCCAGCCTTGATGTAACATCCCTATTCACCAAAGTACCTACTACACAAGCTATCGATCTCTTGCGCAGGAAAATTGACGACTCGCTTGATCTTCCTCTTTCCAGCCAGCGATTTCATCGACCTTGTTGAACTATGTGTGGGCTTTACATGTTTCTCTTTCGAAAACCAACTCTTTCAGCAAACTTTTGGACTACCCATGGGATCGCCACTTAGTGCCGTCCTTGCAAACCTATATATGGAACATTTGGAAGCCGAGCGATTTTCCACTATTATTCCCTCTTCTGTCACCTGGCTTCGTTATGTTGACGACATTCTCATCATAACTCCCAGACGCTTCAACGTTCAAGCTCTCCAACACGAACTCAACCAGATTGAGCCATCAATCCAGTTTACACTAGAAGAAGAAGTCGACAACACTCTTCCTTTCCTTGATGTTCTTCTCTTCAAAGCTGACCATGAACTTCGTTTTAAAGTCTATCGAAAACCTACCAATCAACACGATCTTCTCCACTTCTACTCTCACCACGACACCAAAATTAAACGTGGTGTAATTATAGGCTTTTCCTGGCGCACTCAGAATCTGCAGCAGTGAGTTCCTTGAAGAAGAATGCTCCCTCATTGAACAAGTTTTTTCCAAACTTCACTATCCTCGTCACTTCATTAGAGAGTGCAGACGACGGGCATTAAACATCTTCAACACACCCAGAGAAGACACTGCTGAGAAGAGATACATAGTCCTTCCCACCAACTCCATTTCCAAACAAGTTTCCAACATTTTTTCTAAGACCTCGTTCCGAGTATCCACCTCCACATCCACCACCATTAAGGACATTACCAGTAACAGACAGGAAAAGCTTCAGTCCACGGCAGGGGTATACACAATCCCTTGTAATGGCTGCAGCAAATTATACGTTGGCGAGACATCCAGAGACCTACAAACACGCATTTCAGAACACCAGTACGCAGGCAGATCTGACGACTCAAGAAATGCCTGTGTTCAACACCGAAATTTACACAACCATTTAATCAACTACAGAAACGCAAGACTCATCGCCAGAGAAGACAACACGCAATACCGAAGAATCCTAGAATCATCACTCATCTGTATGTCCAACAACTTTAACCAGAACAACGGCTTCTACAACATAGCTGAACCTATTGCCAAGAAACTTCTTCAACGCTATCCCACCTAGAACTCAAGAATGGTACACTGCAGGTCCTTTAAGTCACACTATGTTTTCACACTACTTTTAAGACTCACATGCAGCTTTCTCCATCTGACCCAGCATTCTCCACCTGACTGTACCCTATATATATCTCTATGTTGCTCATTTTCCAGGTAGATCTGTCTGTGACTCGATAAAGCCCACTGCGTGGGCGAAACGTTGTCAATAAAGGATCACATTATACTGCTTATGTGTTTATTTTTCCATTGTGTCGGTATTTTATACCATTTATTTCCCTCTTGTGAGGTACTCTATCGAAGGCCTTACTGAAATCCAAGTAAACTATATCATATTCTTTATCACTGTCTACTGCCTCAAATGTTTTATTGAAAAACGTCAGTAAATTTGTCAGGCAGGAACGACCTCTCGTAAACCCATGCTGAGATTCATTAATCAAATTATGTTCTTCAAGGTGACTTCTGATAATATCAGCTATAATTGATTCTAATAATTTGCCTACTATAGACGTGAGGCTTATTGGACGGTAATTTGATGGAATGGACTTATCCCCTGATTTGAATATAGGAACTACATTAGCTATCTTCCACATCTCTGGCAACATAATTTATCTATGTTTGAATCAATTATCCTACCTATCTTCGTGTCGTCGGCGAATTTGCTCATATCACTAGTAATTCCCTCATCAAGGTCATTGATATATATTATAAATAACAATGGGCCTAAGACTGATCCCTGTGGAACACCACTTGTTACAAGTCCCCATTCGGATTTAACCCCATTTATGCACACTCTCTGCTTCCTATTGGTGAGCCATGACTCGATCCATGACAGCACTTTTCCCCCAATGCCATGAGCTGCCACTTTCTTTAACAGTCTCTGGTGCGGTACTCTATCAAAAGCCTTACTAAAGTCTAAATAAACAATATCGAATTCTTTATCGTGATCAACAGCCTCAAAAGCTTTACTGAAGAAGGTTAATAAATTAGATAGGCAGGAACGGCCCCTCGTGAATCCATGCTGGGTATCATTAATCAAATTATGGTTATCTAGATGGCTTCTAATAATATCAGCTATATTGACTCTAGTAATTTGCCTACAATTGAGGTCAGGCTTATTGGGCGGTAGTTTGACGGTAGTGACTTGTCCCTGCTTTAAAAATAGGAATTACATTAGCCATCTTCCACATATCAGACACTACACCTGTTTGAAGAGATAAATTAAAAATGTTAGATATTGGTTCACAGAGTTCCATTTTGCATTCCTTAAGAACCCTTGCAAAAAGCTCATCAGGAACCGGCGATTTATTTTGTTTCAGTCGGTCCAGCTGTTTCATAATCATTTCGCTAGTGACTGTGATATTACATAATTTATCTTCTTCTGGGCCTCTGTAAAAATTAATTACTGGGATATTATTAATGTCTTCCTGTGTGAAAACCGAGAGAAAATAATTATTAAAAATAGAGCACATATCATTCTCCTTGTCAGTAAGATGCCCAAAGTTATTTTTAAGGGGACCTATCTTATCCCTAACTTTTGTTCTATAAACCTGGAAAAAACTTTTTGGGTTAGTTTTTGAATCCCTAGCAACTTTAATTTCATAGTCCCGTTTAGATTTTCTTATTCCCTTTTTAACGTCCTCTTAATGTCAGTATACTGATTTATAAGATGACCCTCACCTCTTTTATGCCCTACAAATTCCTTTCTTCTGCCCTAAAAGATATTTGAGCCTATTATTCATCCATTTTGGGTCATTTCTACTTGATCTAATTTCTTTATACGGGATAAATGTTCTTTGGGCAGCCTGTATAGTGTTAAGAAAACTGTCATATTGATACCTCTCTTCTTCACCCCAGTCCACAGTTGATAAGTGTTCTCTAAGTCCATTATAATCTGCTAAGCGAAAATCTGGGACCATTACTGAATTATCCCTTCTATCATACATCCATTCAATGCTAAAGGTAATTAATTGACTTGTGGTCGCTTGAGCCGAGTTCCTCTGTAATTTCTAAATTATTAACAAGGGTTTCTTGCTTGCCAGAACCAAGTCAAGTAGGTTATTTCCCTTGTAGGTTCTGTTACAAACTGCTTCAAAAAGCAATCCTGAACTACTTCTAAAAAGTCGTTAGATTCTAAATTCCCTGTCATGAAATTCCAATCAATCTGACTAAAGTTAAAGTCCCTAAATTACTACGTTATCGTGTCTTGTGGCCTTAACAATTTCCTCCCAAAGTAGTCTCCCTTGTTCCCTATCCAAGTTTGGAGGACGGTAAATCACGCCTAAAATCAATTTTTCACACCCCTCTGAAAATTCTATCCAGACAGACTCTGATGTGTTAATTCAGACTTTATACCCGTTTTTATGCAACAATTTAAATGATCAAGGACATAGAGTGCCACCCCACCCCTTTCCCGATACTTCTGTCTACTTGGAACAATTTAAAACCCTGAATGTGACATTCTGCAGGCAAGTCCGATTTTTCATATTAAACCATGTCTCAGTTATTGCAAAAACATCAATATTACCCGTACTTGCAACTAATCTCAACTCGTCCATCTTATTCCTAGCACTACGACTATTGGTGTAATATATATTTAGAGACCCTCCTTTCTCTTTACCCTTCCTGCTCATCTCTGTTTTTCCACTATACCTATTACTGTCCTTGTCATCTAGTGTCACTAGCTTTCCACTATCCACCTTATTCTGCCTATTACTAGTTCTCCTACAACTTATAATATTACTACACTGGGACTTCTCTGTTTTCCCCCAAACCCATACCACTAACTATTTCTAGTTTAAAGCCCTAACAGCTCCCTCCACTGCAGTTGCCAGTGCCCCCACCCCAGACCTGGATAAGTGAACCCCATCCCTGGCATACATGTCATTTCTGCCATAGAAGAGGTCCCAGTTGTCAATGAATGTTACTGAATTTTCCTTACAGTATTTGTCCAGCCAGCAATTGACACCAATTGCCCTGGACAGCCATTCATTTCCAACTCCTCTCCTTGGCAAAATACCACATATGACAGGGTTCCCACCCTTCTTCCTAATTATGTCTATTGCTGACCTAAACCTGCTAGTCAGGTTCTCACTCCTACGTCTGCCAACATCGTTGCCTCCAGCACGATGCAGTACCATTCATTTGCAACTGGGACCACTTCTATGGCCGAAATGACATGTATGCCAAGGATGGGGTTCACTTATCCAGGGCAGGTGTGGATTTTCTTGCTAGCTCAGTTGAGGGTGTTGTTAGGACTTTAAACTAGGATTAGTTAGAGGTATGGGTTTAGAAATGGAAAATACTGAATGTCGAAATATAGATCTAGGCTTTGATATAAAAAATCTTAACAATAACAAGGACAGTAATAGGTATAGTGGTAAAACAGAATGGAGCAGGAAGGGTAAAGAGAAAGGAGGGTCTTTAAAAGTGTATTATACAAATAGTCGTAGTGCTAGGAATAAGATGGACGATTTGAGATTAGTTGCAAGTGCAGGTAACATTGATGTATTTGCCATAACTGAGACGTGGTTCAATACGAAAAATAGGGACATGCCTGCTGAATGTCATATACAGGGTTTTAAATTGTTCCAAGTAGACAGAAGTTTCGGGAAGGGGGGTGGAGTGGCACTGTATGTCCGAGATCGCTTGAACTGTTGCATAAAAGGGAATAAAGTCTGAAATAACACATACAGAGTCTGTCTGGATAGAATTTTCAGAGGGGCATGAAAAATTGATTTTAGGTGTGATATACCTTCCCCCAAACTTAGATAGGGACCAATGGAGACTACTATGGGAGGAAATTGTTAAGGCCACAATGCACGATAACGTAGTTATTCTGGGTGACTTCAACTTTAGTCAAATTGATTGGAATTTTTGACTGGGAATTTAGAATCTAACGACTTCTTAGAAGTAGTTCAAGATTGTTTTGAAGCAGTTTGTGACAGAACCTACAAGGGGAAATAACCTGCTTGACTTAGTTCTGGCAAACAAGGAAACCCTTGTTAATAATTTAGAAATTACAGAGGAACTCGGCGCAAGCGACCACAAATCAATTACCTTTGGCATTGAATGGAAGTTTCATAGTACGAATAACTCAGTAACGGTCCCAGATTTTCGCTTAGCAGATTACAATGGACTTTGAGAACACTTATCATCTGTGGACTGGGGTAATGAAGAGAGCTATCAATATGACAGTTTTCTGAACACTATACATGCTGCCCAAATAACATTTATCCCATATAAAGAAATTAGATCATATAGAAATGACCCAAAATGGATGAATAATAGGCTCAAATATCTTTAGGGCAGAAGAAAGGAATTTATAGGCGTATCAAAAAGGTGAGGGTCATCTTATGAGTCAGTATATTGACATTAAGAGGGACGTTAAAAAGGGATAAGAAAAGCTAAACGGGACTACGAAATTAAAGTTGCTAGGGATTCGAAAACTAACCCAAAAGTTTTTTCCAGGTGTATAGAACAAAAGTTAGAGATAAGATAGGTCCCTTAAAAATAATTATGGGTATCTTACTGACAAAGAGAATGAAATGTGCTCTATTTTTAATAATTATTTTCTCTCGGTTTTCACTCAGGAAGACACTAATAATATCCCAAGAATTAGGTATTTTAGTGGGCCTGAAGAAGATAAATTATGTAGTATCACAGTCACTAGCGAAAGGTTATCAAACAGATAGACCGTTTGAAGCAAAATAAATCGCCAGGCCCTGATGAGCTTTTTCAAGGGTTCTTAGAAAATAAACACATAAGCAGTATAATGTGATCTTTTGACAACTTTGCCGCAGTGCTTTATCGAGTCACAGACAGATCTGTCTGTGACTCGATAAAGCCACTGCGTGGGCGAAACGTTGTCAATAAAGGATCACATTATACTGCTTATGTGTTTATTTTTCCATTGTGTCGGTATTTTATACCATTTATTTCCAGGGTTCTTAAGGAATGCAAAATAGAACTCTGTGAACCCTTAACTAACATTTTTAACCTATCTCTTCAAACAGGTGTAGTGCCGGATACGTGGAAGATGGCTAATGTAATTCCTATTTTTAAAGCAGGGGACAAGTCGTTACCATCAAATTACCGCCCAATAAGTCTAACATCAATTGTAGGCAAATTACTAGAGTCGATTATAGCTGATAACATAAGAAGCCATCTCGATAGGCATAATTAAAATTACATTCACTTGTAAGACGTAGAATGAGGGGAGACATGATCGAGGTATACAAGTGGAAAATGGGTATTAACAAAGGGGATATAAATAAGGTCTTGAGGATATCTCTCCAAGAGAGAACCCGCAATAATGGATTCAAGTTAGATAAGTTTAGATTTAGAAAGGATATAGGAAAGTATTGGTTTGGAAATAGGGTAGTTGATGAGTGGAACAGTCTGCCTAGTAGGGTTATTGAAGCTAGGACCTTGGGTAGTTTCAAATTTAGGTTGGATAAATTCATGAGTGAGAGGGGTTGGATTTGAGTGGGACTCGCGCATGAGTGGGTAGAATTGTCAAAGCTTATTTCTTGGGTAGCATTGAAAATTGGGTTGAGCAAATATTCTGTTAGTGGGACGGATTGTGAAGGACCTGCCTAGTATGGGCCAACAGGCCTGCTGCAGTGTTCCTCCTTTCTTATGTTCTTATGTTCTTATTACTGGGATTTATATCAAGAAGTGTAAGCAACAGAAGTCCAACGGTTATATTACAGCTTTATACATCATTAGTAAGGCCTCACCTAGATTATGCAGCTCAGTTCTGGTCTCCATTTTACAGAATGAATATAAATTCGTTAGAAAACATTCAGCGACGAATGACAAAGTTAATTCATAGCATTAGAAATCTTCCGTATGAAGAAAGATTGAAGACCCTTAAATTACATTCACTTGGTGTAGTGTCTGATATGTGGAAGATGGCTAATGTAATTCCTATTTTTAAAGCAGGGGACAAGTCACTACCGTCAAATTACCGCCCAATAAGCCTGACCTCAATTGTAGGCAAATTACTAGAGTCAATTATAGCTGATATTATTAGAAGCCATCTAGATAACCATAATTTGATTAATGATACTCAGCATGGATTCACGAGGGGCCGTTCCTGCCTATCTAATTTATTAACCTTCTTCACTAAAGCTTTTGAGGCTGTTGATCACGATAAAGAATTCGATATTGTTTATTTAGACTTTAGTAAGGCTTTTGATAGAGTACCGCACCAGAGACTGTTAAAGAAAGTGGCAGCTCATGGCATTGGGAGAAAAGTGCTGTCATGGATCGAGTCATGGCTCACATGATCGAGGTATACAAGTGGAAAATGGGTATTAACAAAGGGGATATAAATAAGGTCTTGAGGATATCTCTCCAAGAGAGAACCCGCAATAATGGATTCAAGTTAGATAAGTTTAGATTTAGAAAGGATATAGGAAAGTATTGGTTTGGAAATAGGGTAGTTGATGAGTGGAACAGTCTGCCTAGTAGGGTTATTGAAGCTAGGATCTTGGGTAGTTTCAAATTTAGGTTGGATAAATTCATGAGTGAGAGGGGTTGGATTTGAGTGGGACTCGCGCATGAGTGGGTAGAATTGTCAAAGCTTATTTCTTGGGTAGCATTGAAAATTGGGTTGAGCAAATATTCTGTTAGTGGGACGGATTGTGAAGGACCTGCCTAGTATGGGCCAACAGGCCTGCTGCAGTGTTCCTCCTTATGTTCTTATGTGTGCATAAATGGGGTTAAATCCGAATGGGGACTTGTAACAAGTGGTGTTCCACAGGGATCAGTCTTAGGCTCATTGTTATTTATAATATATATCAATGACCTTGACGAGGGAATAACTAGTGATATGAGCAAATTCGCCGACGACACGAAGATAGGTAGGATAATTGATTCAAACATAGAAGTCATAGAACTTCAGGAAGATTTAGACAAACTTAATTCGTGGTCAGAAAAGTGGCAGATGCAATTCAATGTAGATAAATGCAAGGTTCTGAAGCTCGGGAGTGTCCATAACCCAAGCACTTATAAGTTAAATAACGTAGAACTTAGCCATACAGATTGCGAGAAGGACTTGGGGGTGATGGTAAGCAGCAACCTTAAACCAAGACAGCAATGCCTAAGCGTACGTAATAAGGGAAATAGATTACTGGGATTTATATCAAGAAGTGTTAGCAACAGAAGTCCAGAGGTTATATTACAGCTTTATACATCATTAGTAAGGCCTCACCTAGATTACGCAGCTCAGTTTTGGTCTCCATATTACAGAATGGACATAAATTCGTTAGAAAACATTCAGCGTAGAATGACTAAATTAACAAACTACTTTCATTACGTGCTATATCATACGTGCTATATCTACATAACAAGTCCCTTGTTATGTAGAGAACTAACTGTAAATTAGGTCAGTTTTGCCCTCAGGATGCGACCCACACCAGTTCACTAACACCCAGGTACGTACATACCTGGTAAATTAGACACATATGCAACACTTGGGTATCATATGTTGCATATGTGTCTAATTTACCAACTCGTCGGTTCTCTGAACCATTCATTCACACGTACATACCTACTTACTGCTAGGACAGTGACAGCAGGTGAAAGGTGACTAACACCCAGGTACCTACTTACTGCTAGGTGAACAGTGACAGCAGGTGTAAGGTAACTAACACTCAGGTACCTATTTACTGCTAGGTGAACAGTAACAGCAGGTGTAAGGTAACTAACACTCAGGTACCTATTTACTGCTAGGCGAACATGGACAGGTGATGGACCAGGTGCTTCGGCTCATTCAGTACCCTGGTGATGGACCAGGTGCTTCGGCTCATTCAGTACCCTGGTGATGGACCAGGTGCTTCGGCTCATTCAGTGCCCTGGTTATGGATCAGGTACTTCGGCTCATTCAGTACCCTGGTGATGGACCAGGTACTTCGGCTCATTCAGTACCCTGGTGATGGACCAGGTGCTTCGGCTCATTCAGTGCCCTTGTGATGGACCAGGTACTTCGGCTCATTCAGTGCCCTGGTGATGGACCAGGTGCTTCAGCTCCTTCAGGACCCTATTTTATAGTGCCCTGATTGTCAAAGCATGTTCCATGGATGGAGTGGGTGGGTTGGATAGGAGTTTTTGTTTGTGGGATTGGTTTTGGGTTTTGCCTAGTGTGGATCAGTTGGCTTGATGCAGTGTTTCTTATTTCTGTGTTCTTGTAAGTGAGAGGGGTTGGTGCTGAACGGGACTTGCACAGTTGTTGGGGGGGAGGGGTGTTGTCGGGGCTTCTTGCTTGGATGGCGATGGGGATGGGTTGCACAAATATTTTTGTTGGTGGGTTGGTTTTGATATGGACTTGCCAAGTATGGGCCAGTAGGCCTGTTGCAGTGTTCCTCCTTTCTTATGTTCTTATGTTCTTATGAGAACGTCATGCACACCGCCAGTCGAGGTAAGAACATTGTTTTAGTTGGGGATAGTCAGATTAAGTTTATGGATAGGGAATTTTGTCTTAAGGATAGGAATAGGAGGCAGAGGGTGTGTTATCCTGGGGCTGGGATGAAGGATATTGTTAGCCGTCTGGACGACATCATGAGAGGTAATGGGAGCAATCCTATTATCTGTCTCAGTGCTGGAGGCAACGATGTTGGCAGACGTAGGAGTGAGGAGCTGATTAGCAGCTATAGGTCAGCAATAGACAGAATTAGGAAGAAGGGTGGGAACCCTGTCATATGTGGTATTTTGCCAAGGAGAGGAGTTGGAAATGAATGGTTGTCCAGGGCAATTGGTGTCAATTGCTGGCTGGACAAATACTGTAAGGAAAATGCAGTAACATTCATTGACAACTGGGACCTCTTCTATGGCAGAAATGACATGTATGCCAGGGATGGGGTTCACTTATCTAGGTCTGGGGTGGGGGCACTGGCAACTGCAGTGGAGGGAGCTGTTAGGGCTTTAAACTAGAAAAAGTTAGTGGTATGGGTTATGGGGAAAAACAGTGAAGTCCTAGTGTAGTAATGTTATAAATTCTAGGGAACTAGTAATAGGCAGAATAAGGTGGATATTGGAAAGCCAGTTGCACTAGGTGACAAGGACAGTAATAGGTATAAGGGAAAAACAGAAATGAGCAGGAAGGGTAAAGAGAAAGGAGGGTCTTTAAGTGTATATTACACCAATAGTCGTAGTGCTAGGAATAAGATGGACGAGTTGAGAGTAGTTGCAAGTACAGGTAATATTGATGTTTTTGCAATAACTGAAACATGGTTTAATATGAAAAATCGGGACTTGCCTGCCGAATGTCACATTCAGGGTTTTAAATTGTTCCAAGTAGACAGAAGTATCGGGAAGGGGTGGGTGGCACTCTATGTCCGTGATCATTTAAATTGTTGTATAAAAATGGGTATAAAGTCTGAATTAACACATACAGAGTCTGTCTGGATAGAATTTTCAGAGGGCATGAAAAATTGATTTTAGGTGTGATATACCGTCCCCCAAACTTAGATAGGGACCAAGGGAGACTACTATGGGAGGAAATTGTTAAGGCCACAATGCACGATAACGTAGTTATTCTGGGTGACTTCAACTTTAGTCAAATTGATTGGAATTTTTTGACTGGGAATTTAGAATCTAACGATTTCTTAGAAGTAGTTCAAGATTGTTTTTTAAGCAGTTTGTGACAGAACCTACAAGGGAAATAATCTGCTTGACTTAGTTCTGGCAAACAAGGAAACCCTTGTTAATAATTTAGAAATTACAGAGGAACTCGGCGCAAGCGACCACAAATCAATTACTTTTGGCATTGAATGGAAGTTTCATAGTAGGAATAACTCAGTAACGGTCCCAGATTTTCGCTTAGCAGATTACAATGGACTTAGAGAACACTTATCATCTGTGGACTGGGGTAATGAAGAGAGCTATCAATATGACAGTTTTCTGAACACTATACATGCTGCCCAAAGAACATTTATCCCATATAAAGAAATTAGATCGAATAGAAATGACCCAAAATGGATGAATAATAGGCTCAAATATCTTTTAGGGCAGAAGAAAGGAATTTATAGGCGTATCAAAAGAGGTGAGGGTCATCTTACGAATCAGTATATTGACATTAAGAGGGACGTTAAAAAGGGGATAAGAAAAGCTAAGCGGGACTACGAAATTAAAGTTGCTAGGGATTCGAAAACTAACCCAAAAGTTTTTCCAGGTGTATAGAACAAAAGTTAGAGATAAGATAGGTCCCCTTAAAAATAATTATGGGTATCTTACTGACAAAGAGAATGAAATGTGCTCTATTTTTAATAATTATTTTCTCTCGGTTTTCACTCAGGAAGACACTAATAATATCCCAAGAATTAGGTATTTTAGTGGGCCTGAAGAAGATAAATTATGTAGTATCACAGTCACTAGCGAAATGGTTATCAAACAGATAGACCGTTTGAAGCAAAATAAATCGCCAGGCCCTGATGAGCTTTTTCAAGGGTTCTTAAGGAATGCAAAATTGAACTCTGTGAACCCTTAACTAACATTTTTAACCTATCTCTTCAAACAGGTGTAGTGTCTGATACGTGGAAGATGGCTAATGTAATTCCTATTTTTAAAGCAGGGGACAAGTCGTTACCATCAAATTACCGCCCAATAAGTCTAACTTCAATTGTAGGCAAATTATTAGAGTCGATTATAGCTGATAACATAAGAAGCCATCTCGATAGGCATAATTTGATTAATGATACTCAACATGGATTCACCAGGGCCGTTCCTGCCTAACTAATTTATTAACTTTTTCAGTAAGGCTTTTGAGGCAGTTGATCATGATAAAGAATTCGATATTGTTTATTTGGATTTTAGTAAGGCTTTTGATAGAGTACCACATCAGAGACTGTTAAAGAAAGTGGCTGCTCACGGCATTGGAGGAAAAGTGTTTTCATGGATCGAGTCATGGCTCACCAATAGGAAGCAGAGGGTGTGCATTAATGGGGTTAAATCTGAGTGGGGATCTGTAACAAGTGGCGTTCCACAGGGATCGGTTTTGGGCCCGTTGTTGTTTATAATATATATAAATGACCTTGACGAGGGAATTACTAGTGATATGAGCAAATTCGCTGATGACACGAAGATAGGTAGGATAATCGATTCAGACGTAGATGTCACGGAACTTCAGGAGGATTTAGACAAACTCAATTCCTGGTCAGAAAAATGGCAGATGCAGTTCAATGTAGATAAATGCAAAGTTCTAAAGCTCGGGAATGTTCATAACCCTAGCACCTACCAGCTTAATAATGTTGAACTCAGCCGTACAGAATGCGAAAAGGATCTGGGGGTTATGGTAAGCAGCAACCTCAAACCAAGTCAGCAATGCCTAAGCGTAAGAAATAAAGCAAATAGATTACTGGGATTTATATCAAGAAGTGTAAGCAACAGAAGTCCAGCGGTTATATTACAACTTTATACATCATTAGTAAGGCCTCACCTAGATTATGCAGCTCAGTTCTGGTCTCCATTTTACAGAATGGATATAAATTCGTTAGAAAACATTCAGCGACGAATGACAAAGTTAATTCATAGCATTAGAAATCTTCCGTATGAAGAAAGATTGAAGACCCTTAAATTACATTCACTTGTAAGACGAAGAATGAGGGAGACATGATCGAGGTATATAAGTGGAAGATGGGTATTAATAAGGGGATATAAATAAGGTCTTGAGGATATCTCTCCAAGAGAGAACCCGCAATAATGGATTCAAATTGGATAAGTTTAGATTTAGAAAGGATATAGGAAAATATTGGTTTGGAAATAGGGTAGTTGATGAGTGGAACAGTCTGCCTAGTAGGGTCATTGAAGCTATGACCTTGGGTAGTTTCAAATTTAGGTTGGATAAATTCATGAGTGAGAGGGGTTGGATTTGAGTGGGACTCGCACTTGAGTTAATAGAATCTTCAAAGCTTATTTCTTGGGTAGAATTGAAAATTAGGTTGGGCAATTATTCTGTTAGTGGGATGGATTGTGAAGGACCTGCCTAGTATGGGCCAACAGGCCTGCTGCAGTGTTCCTCCTTTCTTATGTTATGTTCTTATGTTGAGGGTTTTGTTGGTGGTCAGCAATCCGGAGAAGCTGAAGGTAAATAAATTAGAGAGGGTTGAGGATGGGGATACCGCTGTGTGTGGTACTGCCGATTTTCCAATGTACGACTGGAAAGTGGTGTGGAAATGGCTTAGGAAGGTGAAAGTGCCACCGAGGGTGAGGGAAACTGGGTTTCACTTTTTACATGGGATATTAGCGTCGAAAGCACAATTGTTTTGCATGGGGTTGGTGAAGGAGGGTTCGTGCTCTTGCTGTGGGTTGATGGAAACAGTGTACCATACGGTTTATTTCTGTCCTGAGCTAGAGAATGTGTGGGTATGGCTAGGGAGGGTAGTGACAAGCGTAGGAGGGGGGGGTCTCGTGTTTGAGAGCCTTAAATTTGGATGTCGGTGGCGAATAAAACGATGTCCGTCGTGCTTTAGTGTATATTGTTTTAGATTCTCTACATATGTCTTGGTCCATGCGGGAGGAGTGTGTCTTTATAGGATGTGTCGTCGGAATCAGGAACTGTATGGGATAAGGTGGGAAAGGGCTTTTCCAGTTGGATATAGGGAGATGTCAGTGGGCATCTTGAGAGGTTTAGCTTGATGTCCGATGGCAAGGGGACTGGTCATAGAGGTATGAACGAAAAAGAAGAAAAAAAAAGTTTTTCAATGTTTCGTAGTGCATGAGAGTACAAGCATAAGAGTGAGTATGGATGGGGGAGGGGAAGGACAAGTATGGGTTTCTGGGAAACAAGTTTTTTGGGTTGTTTTCACTTTATGTTTGAGTGGTTCCTTCGGACGAATGTAGACGTTGGGCTTGGGGAGGGTGTAAGGGAAAGCGCGGCGGAGTTATACCTTAGACGATATAGGTTTTTCTTTTGATGCATGAAGGTGGTTATTGTATGTGTTCTTATAGATGTGATTTGTACAAAAGTTTTCATACCCTTCATAGGTTTAACGTTTTGTTCATTAGTGCCATGTAGAGGCCTTTTATCAGGGTGGAGAAAGTACCGACAGATGTTTAGGTAACCTTATTCATGTTGGTGACCAAAGTCTTATTTTTTGGTTTAGCGTAGGACAATAGTACACTCTTTTCTAGTGGTGACATATAGTTTTTTATGGGTGATGTTGTTTTGGTGTCAAATGTCTACGGAGATTGGTTGCCTCTTTTCCTTATGACACCTAGTTTAACACTTTGTTTTGTTGTCTTATTGTACTGGGTTAATGATAGGTTAAGCAAATCTTTGCATACTTAAATGTGCGGAGTTTTAGTGTGTTAGTAGATAGGGTACTAGTAATTTTTTAATGTAAGCTAGTCTTATATATATATATATATATATATATATATATATATATATATATATATATATATATATATATATATATATATATATATATATATATATATTATATATATATATATATACATATATATATATATATATATATATATATATATATATATATATATATATATATATATATAAGTTTTTTGGGATGACCTGTTGTAGTCATGCAGGTGTTTTTTTTGGTTTGCTTTTAAAATAAGATATGATAGGGTTTTCCCCTTTTTTGTAATATATAAACATTGTACTGTTCTGGTGTTCATCTGGTTTTGTATTTATGATGGCACTGTAAAATAATGCTCATAGTTGGGTGTTTATAATTTTTTTTATTTTGTGTACTCAAGTGTTATACGCAAAAGGTAAAACTTTAGTTTATGTATAGAAAGTTACCTTTTGAAAATATAAGGTGGTTATATAGTACTGGCTATCAGTACAGATGTAATGTAACGCGATTGATGTTTTTCATGGCGTACAGTTTAGTGTTTACGTGTCTGGTATCACAGGTCTATATATATAAAAAAAATGTATTTTGTTGTAAATATTTTGCGGGGCATAGCTCCCTAGCCCATGAAGCTAGTTGTGTGTTTTGGTGGGTTTTTCACATATGAATGAAATTCTCCTAGTTTGTGCAGACTGTTCAGGTAGTTGTAAGTTATTGAGGAGATAAGATTTCTTCGGATTTTTAACCCCGGAGGGTTAGCCACCCAGGATAACCCAAGAAAGTCAGTGCGTCATCGAGGACTGTCTGTCTTATTTCCATTGGGGTCCTTAATCTTGTCCCCCAGGATGCGACCCACACCAGTCGACTAACAACCCAGGTACCTATTTGCTGCTAGGTGAACATGACAACAGGTGTAAGGAAACAAGTCGAAATGTTTCCACCCGCCGGGAATCGAACCCAGGCCCTCCGTGTGTGAAGCGAAAGCTCAAGCCACCAGACCACCGGGGGGATCTTGTGTTTACGACAGGTGTGGTGTAAAAAAAAATTGTGTTTGTATAGGTGAGAAAGGTAACGAGATCACAAATGTTTGGAGAGTCATAAAGGTGTTTCCTATATAAATATGTTACGGGTCTGGGTTATAGGGTATTTTTTGGAAATGTTTTTTGTTATGGAATGGGTATTTTTTGGGGTTGTGACCGTGATGTTGCACGGTGGTGTTTGATGATTATACTTTTCAAAAGGGGGTGTAGGTTTTTTTTGCAGTATGTTATTATTCAAGTCCCAATGTTTTTGTAGCCGTTTCTGGGTTTGTTTTGTTTACGATTTATTTGTTTTTGTACACGTGTATTTAAAGTTTTAAATTAAAAAAATATTATTATTGCATGAAGATTTAAAAACAAATGTTTAAGGGATGTTGAGAAATGTAATGATGTGTAGAGCAATTGTTTTTGTGAACTTTGCAAGGCTTGGAAAGACTTATGGTGTATACTAGAAAAAAATTTGTTGATCCGAGAGAAGTGCAAGGTAAAAATTTATATAAAAAAAATAACTGAGGTACAGGGAAATGTGTTTGTTCTTAAAGGTGAGAGGTTATTTTTTTGAGAATGATGATATTGATCATGATGATGAATGATGAAATGTATTGAAGGCACGTTTTGTGTTGTATGTATATGGTTACTGATAATATATATGGAGCCTATGGGGTCATGGAGGCACACTGTTCTGGATATGTATTTCTTGTGGCCTAACTTAATTAACTAGCAGCAGTGTAATAGTGAGCTATTTTGTAAAATGCAAAATCAAATGAAGGAAGATTTTTCTGTTGTATGTTTGGTTATTGATAATAAATGTATACATTTTTTTTGTAAATAACCAATTAATTGACCGTCCAAGATAAATTTAATATGTAATAAGGGTATTGACCGTCTGTTAAGCGCCGTTGTGAAGGCATTCAGGTTCAGTTCAGGGAACCGGAGCACAGATCCAATTCCCTAGATAAAGAGCCCTCACCAGCATCAAGGAACTTCCCTTGAGGGGTATTTGCCCTTGGACAAGGTTTTTACCTCATAGTCGCCAATTTATTTTCGTAACTGGAAAATTTAATTTATAATTCAATTTTAAAAACACCTGGAATGTATATACTAATTTTAAATTTGTATTGTTTGTTTAAAGGAAGGATGTCCTGTGATATATTTACTGTAAATAATAAACAGTTATTTTCCTGCCTAATTTTGGATGCATATTTAAGGAATTTTAAGGGAATTATTTAATGATAGTAATGATGATTAGCATTATTTTGTACTGATGTAAACCAAGTTAATTTTTCTAGGTTATGTTTAAAAGGTTTTTTACAGAGGTAAGTGTATAGGTAAAATACATGAAGAGCAGTGTGTAGCCAACACTTCGTCGTGATTGTGCATTGCCCTAGTTTTGGGTTTCTTATAAAGCATGACTATGGACTCAGGATAAAAGTTGATTACCCTTATGTTGAACAAGTTACTCATGTCTGAAGATTAGCAGTGCTCATTGTAGTGATAGTTTAAGTAGAAGAAGAGTGTACCAAGGTAAGCAAAGTAAGGATGAGTGTTTGCTGTGATGCAATTGTCTTGTTTTTTTTGGTAAAGTTGATTCCTGTTTCCCCAGAGCTTAGGGTACTTCTCCTTTATTTTTATTTTTTGGATAGTTGCATCCGATTGGAAACGGCTTCCTGAGTGTTATGCAGGTTTCTGCATTAATGAGAATAACATTCATATAATGCAAAGTATTTGTATTAGTGCTCCATAAATGCATTATTAATGTCCGTGAATGTGTATTAGACACCGCCTGTGAGACACGCTAATGTATTACACGTGAACACTGAGTGAGATGCCTCGCTACTACGGAAACTGTCGCAGGGAAGGTGTCATGGTGCCAGGCTGAGTTAAGTAGTGTGTTGTGTTTTGTTAGGTTTAGGCCTCATGTTATTTTTGGTAAAAAAAAAAAATTACTTTAAAGTTGGGTCTGGCCCTAGTATTTATGTGGGGTCTAGGTGGGTCATGAACACCCACTGATGTTGATATGTATTTCATATGGCCTAACTTTAGTTAACTAGTAGCAGTGTATTACTGAGCTATTTAGTAATTTGGGAAATGTATAAAAGTTCAGGTTTTGTGATCTATATATTATATATTTTGTGCAGTTTACGAAGCATGGGAGCTTAGGGTGGCTTATTTTTCAACAACTTTATGTATACCCCTAGACAAGTTATTTTTACCCCCTGCTTCTTACCTCCAGGTTAACGTTGTAACATTGGGTGACATTTTTATAAAAGTGATAGACACTGACGATGCTGAAGATTTAATAGCTACACTTGGTGGCCCGTGGTCTGGTGGCAAAGCTCTCGCTTCACGTGCAGAGTGTCCGGGTTCGATTCATGGTAAGGGTGGAAACATTGGGTGTATTTCCTTATACAAGTTATCCATGTTTACCCATTAGTAGAAATGGGTACCTGGGTGTTAATCAACAGGTGTAGATCGTATTCCATGACAAAATTGATCTAATTTGCTCGAAATGTTCTGCAAAACAAGCGGCTTTCTATACAGTAGTATGTCATTGATGTCACCTAGGCTTGTATATATTGTACATGTACTTGAATAAATAAAGATATATTGTTGAAAATAGTGATGCCTTCTTTGATATGGTTACTGCCTTTGTAGATTTACTGATCTCATACTCTTATCCTCACATGTATCCTACATGTTTTCTGAATAGTAAATGAACGAAGGACCAGGAGGACCAGCGTCACTTTTGCATGAACATAAAAATAAACTTACTTGAGGTATGAAACTGACCCTAGCTAAGGTCTTCACAGTTGGCTACCCCCTAGCACGGTTGTCTCCTAGGCTGAGGTTTGGTAGCAGACAGCGTGTGCAGCGAGGTGACGGGTTACCTGTAAATATAGGTAATTAATTAATATTTTACCTCAGGCCGCAAACAACAAAATGATCCCCATATGTACTCAAGGAATAAATGGATATCTTATCTATTTAGAGTTTTCACTTTCCTAATACCTACACCACTTAGATCTATAAATTGATGTAGGCCAACGCAAAACAAGTTACTATTACCAACAGGCTTTCACAACATTGATTCCGGCTTCCAAACAAGCCAATTGGAATAAGTGACTAGCTCCCAGGTCAGACAAAAATAGACAATTTAAGAAAGTTCATTGAAGTTTAAGAAAGTTCAATTGAAGCAGTCTGTAGAACAGGCTGCTACAGGCTGTTATACAGGCTGCTTCAATTAATAGAAAGAATGTTCAGCAAATAAATTAATACAAGCATGATGAGGTGCGCGGCCACGTCTGGGAGTTCATACAAAGGATGATTTGTAAAACTCGGCAAAATACAACTGGTTTTTCCTATCATCTGTTTATGTAAAATGAGTTGGGATAAAGCAAAGCGTTTCCAACCGGGATGGGGGGTAAATATTTCCAGGGGAAAATTTTGGATATTCCAGTGAATGAATAATGAGGGCAAAAACAGTCATTTTGATAGTTAAGAGCATTTGGTAAAGATGTTGTACTCGTACGAGTGGGAGTGTTGTGGGACGGGAAGCATGGAACATGAAAGTGGTGTGTGGGTGTATTAAAATGTGGGCGGTGTGCAGTTAAGGGTGGCGTGTGGGTGTTGAGCATGACACTGGTGCTTGTTGATGTGGGTGTGTGGCGTATGATGGTGGTGGTGTGTGTGTGAGGACATGTTAAGTGTAAGCATGGTGAGGAATGTGGCGGTGGTGTGTGTGTTTTGTTTGTGTGTGGGATTTTTTTTTGTGTTGGTGCTTTTTTTGTGTGTGTGATGCTTTTCTGTTTTTGTGTGTGTGGTTTTTTCTGTTTGTGTGTGTGTGGTGCTTTTGTGTGTGGTGTTTGTGTCCATGTGCAAGGCTCGAAACCTTCGTAACTAGTTTTATCACGTATATATCCTTACTAGGGTATTCCTAGTTCACAGGTACTGTACTGATCATCAAGTCAAGAAATATAAATGGATGTCACTAGGAAGTTAACATCAATTATGGATTCTCCTACTCTGTGGGGTCTGACACTGAACAATCTCAGTGCGTAATATTCCATAAAGCCATTGCAAATGATTCCATGAAACCGTATCAGCTACAGTAGCATCTACAAAAGATTAAACTCCAGGTTAGCTCATAACAGTAGCGAACTTTTCCTTAACCATAAATCCTATGGACTGAAGAGACTGAGGCTTGATGGCAGTGGATCCATCCAACACACTTCAGACGCTACCACAAATGCTTGGTTTGTATTCCCATTCAGTTGGAGATACCGTCCTCAAACCATGTATCCCTGCTAATTCAAATTCTCCTCAAAATTATCGAAGTACTTTTCCATTCGTTTAGATGAGATAAGGGCCATGACAAATCTTTTGCATCATTTTTTTGTCTCATGTATGGATTATGAAGACATCAAAGAGGACTTCTGGTTTTGTGGTCAGGTCGCCACGATCACGAAAGAGAGTGCAATTAAAGTAATTTCACCTTTCGTTGATAAGAACTACTATGGAATTAGGTAACCGGAGAATGTTCTGAGGATACCCCATCAATGTTAGGGGTAACAATCTGGATTTTTGGCACGTGTTAAATGTATGAATCTCACAGTATTTAGGATACACTACATGATACAAAGAGAAACTCTTGCTTCCAAAATATACCAGTAGACCTGCTTCATAAGAGACACTCGTCAAAACGGTAAACTTCATCGAAGGGTCAGCCCTGAACACATGCTTTTTCAGTTAACTTTTTGAAAACATATATACTGAATACCAAGCTCTGGTATTCCACACTCAAATCTGCTGACTGTCAAAGGGTATTCACTCGGTTATATGAGCTTGATGAAGTAAAGACTTTTCTGTCCATTCTGAATAAAGACGAACTTCTCGTCAAGACGAACATGCCAGAATTTTATGTTAATTTGGAATAAGCGGAAGACAACTTCGAAGCTCTAAATGACCTGAAATGGAAATTACGCTCTACCAACAATATCACCAATCAAATGAGGTCTTCTGAAATCATAAATGGAAGCCTTGAAGGATGTTAGAGAAGAGTACAGTACTGTACAACATTATGTGTCAGCACTGACATGAAATCTTAAGAAAATATAGTATTTTCAGAGCTCACTAAAATCATAAAATTTAGAAAAGTTATGAAATGCGAGTTTTCAATACTTCTTGATTCTCTTTTTTCTCTTATTTTCTATTGATAAATTTCTAAAATTCTATAAGAAAAAATTTTCATTTTGTATTTCATGGCCAACTTATATACTACATTTGTTTTTATTAATATTGACAACCTGGCCCCTACGCTGCCCAAATTCAATACAAAAATATTTAGCAATAAGATTCCAATCAGAAATATTTCTACCTATAACATGGAAACAAAATTATTTAATTAAAATGACAAAATATATTTTACACAGCTCAAAGTGATTGTCAAGGAAAGCCTACAAAATGCGGTATTCTCCAGTAATTGCTTTGAATCTAACGACTTCAATTTCTTTGGTTTGGCAATAAAATTTCAAACTTGCAAGTACGCAGATTCGTCTTATGGGACATCATTCTTTTAATCGTTTTCATCAGCATTAATATTTTCAAGCTGGTCAGAAACATTGTTAAGTTACTGAACGATCAGAAGAGGTATTCTTCAGTTATAGCAGAATACATCAACTTCAAGTTTTCTTTATTTCAGTATAGGGAAAAAAATTGCACCTACATAAAATAAACTTTATTTTTAGTTATATGTTATCTCTAAGATGCATTAGTCATGCAGTGTCAAAACTGTTAAAAAAGAGGTATACTCAATTATATTTAACATTATGTAATTGGAAAAATAATTTCTCACTGTAAAAAAATCCATCTATCTATAATTAGGATACATCAGCACTGAAGGTTTCAAGCTGATAAGAAGAGGCTTTCTCGAGTTATTGCAAAAAAAGTAAATTTCAGAATAGGCTATATAACATGGACCAAAAAGCAAATATGCATTCCAGCAATTGGGACAATCGTTCCAACCCATTACAGGAAATATGCATTGAAAATTTGAAGACGATCGGATGAAGTCTTCACAAATTACAAATAAAAGTTTATGGAAAGAAAATTAAAAGAAACAAAAGTTCAAGAAAGCTCTTCAAGGTACCCCTTTAGGGATACCAAAACATTCTTCCCATTACCAAACATTAATTTATGAGTTACAGTAAGCCTAACTGAATGGATAATAAGCCATTAATTCCCTGATAGTGTTAGCAATCACAGTACATGTTTAAGTGTGCTCGTGCTCTGATGATGAACCAACATATATATATATACATATAAGGTATAATCCGAAACCATAAACGATATATGAAAAAATTTAATGTTTACGTTTAAGTGGGAGAGTCTGTGTAACTGAGGACGCAGGAGACAAAACCAATAGACAACTTTTCTTCGCTCACTACAAACAATCACCTCCTAAGTTTTGTTTACGTGTTGAATTATCTTAGGAAGAATTTACACGAAAATCTTTTACCTTTGCCTAATACCATTTTTGCTTAATTTTCATTATGGTGTCATTTTTTGTAAGATATGACGTTAGTATTTGTGAGATATTGAAACTAACAACTCAATTATACAAGTTTATTTACGGTTTATAAAGGAAAACAAACTTCTATAATTGTTTATATATACTTTGTCTAGTCTGCCGAACATCTTCAATTATATTTAAAGTGTCACGTACCTGTAAAGTTGAATGCCTGAAATATCTTTTATCTAACTTCGATGTATTAATAAAAGAAAAATCGTCCTAGGAAAAAATGTCAATTACTCTTATTGGTAAATTTTTCAAATGAACTCCTAGACATTCTCCTAAGATGCAAATTTTATAAATTTTAGAATTTTTTCAACACAAAAATTATGATATAAAATATCTCACAGATTCTGTTAAATTAGATAAAACAGAGATTTGAAAATAATTTCTGAAATTTGTATAAATTCGTGTATCTATGGTCATAGTTATAGTAGAGGAATATTAGTATAAAAGGGAAATGTAAGTGTGTCCCACATATCTGGAACCATAGGATTATTGTGTAGGTCAAGTGCCAGATTATTGTGTAGGTCAAGTGCCAGATTATTGTGTAGGTAAAGTGCCAGTGGAGTGACCGGCGAGGAGTCCCAATTTCACCTTTAGAAATGATCTCTGGGGTCACTTGAAGTCGTGATAAATGGTTTTGAAAACCGACATGTAGAAGAATTGAGATACTTATGCAACATATAGGAATTTTTATTGAAGAAACGCTTGGCCACACAGTGGTTTCATCAGTCCAATACAAAGCAGGAAGGTATAAGGAGAGGGGGAGATTTAGGTAATCAGTCCCTCAGTCCGGAATCGATCAAGAGTGATGGACTGAACACATCGATTCCAGGCTGAGGGACTGATTACCTCAACCTCAGCCTCTCCTTATATTTTCCTGCTTTGTATTGGACTGATGAAGTCACTCTGTGGCGAAACGTTTCTTCAATAAAGATTCCCATATGTTGCATAAGTGTCTCAATTCTTCACTTGAAGTCGTTGGTCTAAGCGGAGAAAATTGAGTTTTCACATTTGCTAGAGTACTTCATCGATGCTTGTAACACCTTCACTCATAATTCGATTCGTTGTGTATTTGTTGACTGGATACCTCTTCTACCTTCTTATATAATTGATAATGGTTTACACATTCAAAGTGCTGAATGAATAAAATCCTATTTTAATGACGTTTCTCTCATGTTTCTCTATAGTTTCAAATGGTTGCTTCAGTGGTACACCACTGATTGCTTCAGTAGTACACCACTGATTGCTTCAGTGGTACACCACTGATTGTTTCAGTGGTACACCATTGATTGCTTCAGTGGTACACCACTGCCTGCTTCAGTGGTACCCCATTTCTTGCTTCAGTGGAACAGGCTTATGGGGCAACCTGTAAATTGAAGTATGTAAGAGCTATTTCTAAAATGTTAACAAATAATATCTTAATCGCTAAATATGATTCATGTGAATTTCCGTAGACGTACGAAAGAGGTTTCCCCCGAAACCCTCTCCAGGTAAACTAAAGGTAATGATAAAAAATGAGAAATGACGCGTGATGTCTGATCTGCGAGATTTCCAAACACATTAAATTGATATACTAAACAAAAGAATTACGAACAAACATATACATAAGATATTAACGTAAATAGATAAATATTAAAGAAGATATAAGTGTCAAATAAACAAAATAATACAAAATTAAATGACGGAAGACGGATGTGGACATACTTATCTTCTGACTGCGATCATGACTGATCATCATCATGGCAACTTTAAACCTTCAACTTATTGGAGAAAACTTATATAACATCCGACAACGCAAAGGGGAGATTTTAATAGCCGAATAACCGATGATTACAATATAGATGAGTATACAAGGCTTCAGGTTTCCCCTAACAATCATGATTGACCATGTTACGATCTGTGTCAGAAATGTAAAGCAGTGAGCTAGCTTTAGTCTAGTTTCATTACTACGGGTCAGATAGAGATGAGTTTAGCAATCAAAATCTTTATAGTTGAAAGTTTATCAAGTTCCCTAACTTCATTACACAGCCCAGTACTTTAAACTTTACTTTTCCAGTGTGAGTATATAAAGTGACTCAGAGTTTAATTTAGGTAAAATATCACGAGAAACAAAAGAATAATCCCTTGGACTAGTTGCTGCATCCAGGGTTAACAATATCTAAAAGATTTGTGACTAAGTACTCACCTAACGAGCTTGTAATATTAGGTGTATCTCCTTGCATAAGTGCCTGCTGCTATTGTCCTATTGCAAGCAAGTATTAATACAAGTAATGCAGTTTAAGCAATTTATTTTATACGTCGTTTCTCTCAGGATTGTGCTTAAAGTGTTTAGAAATACTCTAAATATATTCCTTAAATATTCATTATGATGAATTTTAGAGAGTTATTGCTAGGCTGGAAGCAATTGGATTCAGCTCAATGGTATAATGTTACATGATAATTGTTACTTCAGCATCTTTAACGCTGTCGACCTCTGTTGAGATGAGTTTGGCCTTATCCTACGCCATTAAGCCCTAATTAGACGTGCGAATTTGTATCAATATAAGGTGCATATATTTTTTGTGTTCGGATCTTGAATACTTATTTTTGCATCTGAAATATTCCATAAAGGTTATCTTCAAGTTTCCCCCCACGTAATTCTTATCGAATCCTTTGCAGATGATGATGGTGCCAACTGAGCAGATAATGATTCGTGGATGTTGTGGCAGGTGATGTTCTTGATAGCTTGAGGGAATATTTCACTGACGTCGATTAAGAAGTTTTGGTGAAAAGGTGTGATATGGATGGCTGTGTGATCAGTGTGTGGGAAGAATGATGCGTTTATAAACTTTTGGTGTCCATCCTGGGATCGACATTATGTGTTGTTATTCGTCTACAACAGCGAATGAATTAGAGTGGATATTTCATGGAAAAGATGGTGCAAATTAATGGGCATTCTTCAGGATACTCGCTGCTATAGTCAGTGGTGACCTGTACTTAGCGAGTGGTGACCTGTACTTAGCTAAGTGGTGACCTGTACTTAGCTCAGTGGTGACCTTGTGAGGGAAAAGTCCATAGATAGGAGTAATGAAAGTGTGAATGCCTGTATGGTGATAGTTTGTGTGGTAGTCTGCGTGTTAAGGTAGGGTGAGTGTCTAGATCCCGCTCTCCCCCTCCTTTTTCCACCCGGTGAGAGGTGAAGTGTGTGGCTCCGGCCAGAGATATATTCACTCGACTAGACGCTCCCAACACCACTGTAAATCTTCACAGCTGCTCCTATCTTATTTTATGTTAAGAGCTTCACTCGTGATTTTGGGAACTTAATTCTGCTCTGCCCTGCCTTGCCTTATTGTAAAGTAATTTGTTTAAATGTCTCACCATTTCTTTTAAATAACTTTTGCCTACCATGAGAGTGATTATGAGAGTGGTGAGTAATTATGTCTTTTGATTTCATTACAGCCTTCTGGACCAGCTAGGGTCATCTGGCACAAAGCCGAGTGGGTCTGATGGAGAAATGCCCAGTGGGGCCACGAGACGTCACTTCAAACCTTTAGTCCTAAACTGTAATTCAACTAGAGCCAAAACCCAAGGCAACTACGTTCTTCACAAGTGGACGACATCAGAGTCCCTGGTATCTGGAATAACTATTTGAGTTTCCAACTTGGTTTTGGAAACATACGGCAACTGAGTGGTTGTGGAAACATCCGTCGATCCACCAACAACAGCAAGGAGTTCAGAAACGAGGAACAATTCAGAGCTTCCGTGTCAAGAACATCGACACGTTCATCTACCAACTAACATCTGTATAAATTAGCTTTGAATTCAATTATTATTTATCTATTTCATTTTTCATTTTGTTTTTAAGATAGGATTTGAGATTCATGTTTAAGTATTTAATATTTTCATAAAACTTTCTATTAAATAAAGTGCTTATCTTCATTGTTATTATTTATGTTTTCCATTTTTGTAATTTTCCTAAGGAGGAGCCAGCCTTGATCCATCTTGGCTTAAAGACTGAACCAGGACTGAGTAATAAACCTTCACAGACCTGTACTTAGCTCTGTGAGGACGTGTCTAGGGTACGGTCTGTGATTCTGAACCGAGATGCCCTCCATTGAACAGCTTTACCAGCAGTTTAAAGAGGAATTGAGGGTAGCTATGCTCGAAATACGGCGATTGACAGAGGAAAATAAGAGTATTCGTAGTAATCCTCCTGTTGTGAGTCCTCAGGTCAAGAAGGGAACCTCGTCAGTGGCCCGGCAACATGGAACGAAGCTGAAAATCAAGAAGAACCCATTTCGGTGCTCCCCGACGAATGTGGGTTGTCTACTGGGAACATCACAACGAGCACCAAGGAAGCATTGGCAGACTATGGTTATTCGACATCCCTTGAAACCCCAACGAAGACCATTTCAATGAAGGTCATCCCAACGAAGACCATCGAGAACGCCACGACGAACTCCGCAAGTGAAGGTAAGAACATTGTTTTAGTTGGGGACAGTCAGGTTAAGTTTATGGATAGGGCTTTTTGTCTTAGGAAAAGGAAGAGGAGGCAGAGTGTATGTTTTCTTGGGGCTGGGATGGGGGATATTGTTTGCCGTCTAGACGATATCATGAAAGGTAATGGGAGCAATCCTATTATCTGCCTCAGTGCGGGAGGCAACGGTGTTGGCAGACATAGGAGTGAAGACCTGATTAGCAGGTATGGGACAGCAATAGAGATAATTAGGAAGAAGGGTGGGAACCCTGTGATATGTGGCATCTTGCCCAGGAGAGGAGTTGGAAATGAATGATTGTCCAGGGCAATTGGTGTCAATTCCTTGCTGGACAAACACTGTAAGGAAAATGCAGTAACATTCATAGACAACTGGGACCTCTTCTATGGCAGAAATGACATGTATGCCAGGGATGGGGTTCACTTATCTAGATTTGGGGTAGGAGCACTGGCCAACGCAATGGAGGGAACTGTTAGATCTTTAAACTAGAAATAGATGGAGGTATGGGTTTTTGTGGAAAATCAATGAATTCTCAGTATAGCGATAGTGTGAGTTTTAGGGAAACCAGTTACAGGCAGTGGCACTAGGTGACAAGGACAGCAACAGGTATAGAGGAGGAACAGAAATCAGCAGGAAGAGAAAAGAGAAGGGAGGTTTTTTAAACATATATTATACTAATAGTCGTAGTGCGAGAAATATGATGGACGAATTGAGATTAGTTGCAAATGTGGGTAACATTGATGTTTTTGCCATAACTGAGACGTGGTTTAATATGAAAAATCGGGACATGCCAGCTGAATGTCACATTCAGGGTTTTAAATTGTTTCAAGTTGACAGAAGTATCAGAAAGGGGGGTGGGGTGGCACTATATCCGAGATCGTTTAAAAAGTTATAAAGTCTGAAACATATATTGAGTTTGTATTACCGTCCCCCAAACTTAGATAAGGACCAAAGGAGACTACTTTGGGAGGAAATTGTTAAGGTCACAAGGCACGAAAACGTAGTAATTCTAGGGGACTTTAACTTTAGTCAGCTTGATTGGAATTCTTTGACTAGGAATTTAGAATCTAACGACTTCTTAGAGGTATGTAGATGAATGGTTCAGAGAACCGACAAGTTGTTAAATTAGACACATATGCAACACTTGGGTATCTTTATTGAGGAAACGTTTCGCCACACAGTGGCTTCATCAGTCCAATACAAAGTAGAAAGGTGTAAGGAGAGGAGGAGTTTGAGGTTATCAGTCCCTCGGCCTGGAGTCGATGTGTTCAGTCCATCAATCTTGTTAGAAGTGTAGCACAAGGCCGTAGAGGTGGCTTATATGCTGTAATCAGGTGAGATGCAGCAGGAGGAGGCAGGTCATAGTGGTATCAACCACTAGTCGAAGTAAGTCCTTGTCCAAAGGTTTGGACAAATGTTGAAGAATCCCTTTGTATCAAGATCCCAAGAAGTTGCAGTGTCAGACAGGATGTAGATGAATGGTTCAGAGAACCGACAAGTTGTTAAATTAGACACATATGCAACACTTGGGTATCTTTATTGAGGAAACGTTTCGCCACACAGTGGCTTCATCAGTCCAATACAAACAAGATTGATGGACTGAACACATCGACTCCAGGCCGAGGGACTGATAACCTCAAACTCCTCCTCTCCTTACACCTTTCTACTTTGTATTGTTCTTAGAGGTAGTTCAGGATTGTTTTCTGAAGCAGTTTGTGAGATAACCTACAAGGGGAAATAACCTGCTTGACTTGGTTCTGGCAAACAAGGAAACCCTTGTTAATAATTTAGAAATTACAGAGGAACTCGGTGCAAGCGACCATAAATCAATTACCTTTAGCATTGAATGGAAGTATGATAGTAGGAATAACTCAGTAACGGTCCCAGATTTTCTCTTAGCAGATTACAATGGGCTTAGAGATCACAATGGGCTTAGAGAGCTATCAATATGACAGTTTTCTAAACACTATACATGCTGCCCAAAGAACATCTATTCCGTATAAAGAAATTAGATCGAATAGAAATGTCCCAAAATGGATGAATAATAGGCTCAAATATCTTTTAGGCAGAAGAAAGGAATTTGTAGGCACATCAAAAGAGGTGAGGGTCATCTTATGAATCAGTATATTGATATTAAGAGGGACGTTAAGAAGGGGATAAGAAAAGCGTACAGAACAAAAGTTAGAGATAAGATAGGTCCCCTTAAAAATAACTCTGGGCATCTTACTGACAAGGAGAATGAAATGTGCTCTATTTTTAATAATTATTTTCTTTCGATTTTCACTCAGGAAGACACTAATAATATCCCAATAATTAGGCTTCATAGTAAGCCTGAAGAAGATAAATTATGTAATATAACAGTCATTAGCGAAGTGGTTATGAAACAAGTAGACCAACTGAAACAAAATAAATCCCCGGGCACCGATTAGCTTTTTTCAAGGGCTCTTAAGGAGTGCAAAATGGAACTCTGTGAACCATTGATTAATATTTTTAATATATCTCTTCAAACAGGTGTAGTGTCTGATGTGTGGAAGATGGCCAATGTAATTCCTTTTTTTAAAGCAGGGGACAAGTCATTACCGTCAAATTACCACCCAATAAGCCTAACCTCGACTGTAGGCAAATTACTAGAGTCAATTTTAGCTGATAATATAAGAAGCCATCTCGATAAGCATAATTTGATTAATGATACTCAACACGGATTCTCGAGAGGCCGTTCATGCCTAACTAATTTACTAACTTTCTTCAGCAAAGCTTTTGAGGCCGTTGATCATGATAAAGAATTCGATATAGTTTATTTGGATTTTAGTATTACTTTTGATAGAAAGTGGCAGCTCATGGCATTGGCGGAAAAGTGTTGTCATGGATCGAGTCATGGCTTACCAATAGGAAGCAGAGAGTGTGCATAAATGGAGTTAAATCTGAGTGGGGGTCTGTAACAAGTTGCATTTCACAGGGATCAGTTTTAGGCCCATTGTTGTTTGTAATATATATAAATGACCTTGATGAGGGAATTACTAGTGATATAAGCAAATTCGCTGATGACACGAAGATAGGTAGGATAATCGATTCAGACCTAGATGTCACGGAACTTCAGGAAGATTTAGACAAGCTCAATTCGTTGTCAGAAAATTGGCAGATGCAGTTCAATGTAGACCTCATGGTCTGGTAATTTACCTCTAATCTGATTCTAACCAAAAATAGTTAAGTCAAGTTATTCAAAGGGAGGGGGGGGGTGAGGGAACCCTTTCTTTCTATTTTCTGATGCACCCCACACACACTTTATTTGTTAATTCCTTTTATTAATTAAATGATTTTTTTTATTATTACATTTTGTTATGAAGTAAGTCCTTCGTCTGGGGGCCCCTCTGACAGAGGGGGCCCGGGGCAGTTACCCCCTTTGCACCTTTATAAATCCAGCCCTGGTATATACGCTTTGATTTTCTTTAAACACCTCCATAATTCTGTCACAGTTGTTTATAACTTGTCACAGTTATGACAGTTGTTTATAACTTGTCAAAGTTATGACAGTTGTTTATAACTTGTCAGTTATGACAGTTGTTTATATCTGTGACAAGCATGATCATCTCACACTGAATCCAAGTTGTCTTTTTCCAAAATGTTTATAATTTGTCATCTTCTAAACCTTTCAAAGACTTATGATGTGTGATGTTAGGGGTACTTGTCTGCAAGTTTTGGCCAGTACTCTACTTCCTCCTATATGCAATGGAGATATGTCTGCACTCTTTAACGTTTCTGCAATTTCACCTAGATCTATTTTTTTCCTAAGGATACTACGTGTATGTTACAGTTGTATTTTGCACTTCTGTATCAGTTAAAAACTACAATAACTTGGAAAGTTTAAGTCTCATAGGAGGGTAATATTCAATATGGGATTTTTGAGACTTTCAAAGTAACTATGTAATGTTTCTTATATGATCACTCAATTGCTCCATCGTTGCTGACGGTGGTTTATATTCGAGGATAATTAGTTGATTTCTCTTTTCCACTCCTATACCCAGAATCTATACTGAATCATTTGACGAATTCAGCAGTTCTGTGTTATAATCCTCCCTGTGACCTAGAATTCTTTCATATTTATATTTATTGTAATTTTTATCGTTATATCACCGTCCAAAAAATCCTTTACTTGTGTTTCTGTAAATGCTCCAGGCATAAAATTTTTCTTCTGTGAGGAGCCCACTTATAACAGATAATTTTGTAATTTATATTTATTTTCAAACCCTGAATGTTTGCAAAAAAGGAAGGATGATTTAACATTTGAGTTGTTTTGATTTATTGAAGGTTGTAATAGTACCTCTAGTGCTATGAATTTCATATTTATTTAGTTATCCATCCATGGTTTTGTGGTTCTTAATCATGTCGGATATAACTGAAGTATATTCTTCCAAATACAAGTCTGCAAATGAGCACGTTCGGCCTTTTTTAGGGAATGTCTCTGTAGTGAGTTGCAGTGTGGCATTCTCAGGAGCACTTGTTGCTCTAGACCTTCCAGTCACTCTCAGGAGCACTTGTTGCTCTAGACCTTCCAGTCACTCTCAGGAGCACTTGTTGCTCTAGACCTTCCAGTCACTCTCAGGAGCACTTGTTGCTCTAGACCTTCCAGTCACTCTCAGGAGCACTTGTTGCTCTAGACCTTCCAGTCACTCTCAGGAGCACTTGTTGCTCTAGACCTTCCAGTCACTCTCAGGAGCACTTGTTGCTCTAGACCTTCCAGTCACTCTCAGGAGCACTTGTTGCTCTAGACCTTCCAGTCACTCTCAGGAGCACTTGTTGCTCTAGACCTTCCAGTCACTCTCAGGAGCACTTGTTGCTCTAGACCTTCCAGTCAATGAAATCCACACTTATTCCTATCCTGCGACATTGGTTTGGTCTTCGGATGTCCATAACAACTACTTATGAATTTTGTTGCCTATCCCAACACATCAAACCAATGAGCCTCCACATTACCTTCAGTATTTAATGGGACCAGTTTAAGCATGAGCTGCTAACACTCTAGGCATGATATTTCGGTATTTCTCTATATTACATTTGATATGTATAACAATTCTGTCTTTAATAGGAAAATCCACGACCATTTTTCTACATAATGTTTTTTTTTTTTAGATAGTGGTAAAGTCAAAGGATTTAACCACGAAACCAATTTGTATAAATAAACCCTTTACCATATTTCTGCTCATTGACGTATTTCTGCTCATTGCTTCAGGATGAAACTTTCAGCCTCTTCATAATTTATTGCTTTGTGTTTCCGATATGTGATCATTCCACCATGACGTATTTCTATAGGTATTTCTTCTTGTCCTGTTGGAACTACTTCATACTTCTCTGTATTCTTCTGGTGCGAATTTGTATCCTGTTGATCATGTTTGCATATAATATCTCTCAACAGCTTGTTTTCTGTATTAATGAGAGTTAAATTCTGGTGGCTGGCGGCGTATCACTTAGTGCTAGATAGACAACTTTAGTTTTGGGCTAATGGGAATACATTCGTTCACGACACATGCTTTGCGTCCAGTGAACTTAGTGAGGTATTATTCTTTATTAAATATTTCGGGAAATATAAACTGTATACAGTACCGACAAGTTCATAAGTAAGACACTTATGCAACACTAGGAATCTTTTTTTTTTCTTGGACGATACGTTACGCCGGCGCTGCATACTTCATCAGTCGAATACAAAGATGAATCACACTTTTGGAGACATCAGCGCTAGTGGAAGATGAAGTAGTCGAAGCGGAGAGGTAGCTTGATATAATCGGTACAACACCGTAAGTGCAAGATGATCAATCTCTTAGCCTAAAACAGAAGCAGTTGGCCAAAGGCCAACTGTCTTATCATCGTTGATGTTTCCAGTTGTGTGATTCATCTCTGTACTCGACTGATGTCGCCTGCAGAGGAGAAATGTTCCGTCAATTAAGATTTCTGGTGTTGCTCGTGTGTCTTATCTTCCGGAAACAAGGGTATTCTCATTGGCTCACTGCTGAGACACAGCCTCCCGGGAATAGCATTTGTGTGGATAAACCTGCTTGACCAGGAGAGCAGGTCACCAGCACTGCAGCACTCCAACCATGCTCAGCCTCACCTTCAGTGAGACTCATCGAGCAGGTCACCAGCACTGCAGCACTCCAACCATGCTCAGCCTCACCTTCAGTGAGACTCATGGAACAAATCTTCAGCACTCCAACCATGCTCAACCTCATCTTCAGTGAGACTCAGGGAACAGGTCACCAACACGCAGTAGTTGCTCCTCATTATTCAGTTCACTCACCCAGAACTGCCGTGTCAGCTGTGACCTCATCTGCTATGCATGTCTCTTCTTCAGTCTTAGTATTATAATATAAAAAAACAATGATAAAATTAAAATAATAATAATAATAATAATAAATTATTATTATTATTATTATTATTATTATTATTATTATTATTATTATTATTATTATTATTATTATTATTATTATTATTATTATTATTTATTATTATTATTATTATTATTATTATTATTATTATTATTATTATTATTATTATTTATTATTATTACACAGGCCATCTCCCACCGAGATAGGGTGACCCCAAAAAAAAGAAACACTTCCACTATCGCTCACTCCGTCACTGTTTTGCCAGAGAGACACCAATATTACTGTTCAAAACTGCAGATATCCTCACCCTCTCCTCCATAGTGCAGGCACTGTACTTCCTACCTCTAGGAATCAAGTCCAGCTAACTGGTTTCCCTGAATCCCTTCAGGGAAGTCATAAAAATCACTTGCCTCTACTCATTCTTGTCTAACACGCTCGCACACGCTTACTGGAGGTCTACGCCCCTCACACACAAATTTCCTTACCCACTCCCACCAACCAATCCAAGGACGACTCCTACCTTTCCTCCACTACAGATTTATATGCCATCCAAGTCATCCTATATTGTTCCATCTCTAAATGTCCTCTTCAGCCCTCTGGATAACACTTTTAGTAATCTTCCACCTCCTAATCTCCAAGCTACGAATTTTCTGCATAATATTCACAACACACACATTGCCCTCAGAGACGATATCTCTACTGACTCCAGCCTCCTCCTTGCTGCAACTTTCACAACCCATGCTTCACACCCATATAAGAGCATTGGTACCACTGTACTGTCATACATTCCCCTTTATGCCTCTATGGATAACGTTCTTTGTCTCCACAGATGACTCTGTGCACCACTTACATTTTTCTTCTTGTTAATTCTATGGTTCACCTTGTCTTTCATTGACCCATCTGCTGACAAGTTCGCTCCCAAATATCTGAAAACATTTACACTTTGCTCTTTCAAATATTCACTTTTAATTTCCTTCTTTTACATTCCCTCTCAAATTCGTCCACCAACCTTCGCATCTTCTATTCAGAATCTCCCAAAAGCACAGTGTCATCAGCAAAAAAGCAACTGTGACAACTCCCACTATGTATTCCATTTTTTATCTTGCAATCTTACACCTTCCCACATCATCCCTGCATTCACTTTTCTTACAACCTCATCTAAAAATTTATTAAACAACATGGTGACATCACCCATCATTGTCTAAGGCCTACTTTTACTGGAAAATAATCTCCCTCTTTCCTATATACTTTAACCTCACACTCAAAATCTTCATGAAAACTCTTAACTGCTTTCAGTAGTTTACCAAACACTTGCAACATCTGGCACATTGCTCCCCCATCCACATTATCATATAAGAACATAAGAACAGAAGAAAGAAGGAACACTGCAGCTGGCCTACTGGCCCATGCGAGACATGTCCAATTCTCTTACCGGCTTAAGCCAATGCCCTAACCTAGTCAGGTCAGTTCACATTCACTTAAGAAAGAAGCTTGGCATCTGACCTAGCAGCACAAGCTAGTCAGGTCCAACTCACACCCACTCATGTATTTATCTAACCTATTTTTAAAACTACACAGCGTCATAGCTTCTATGATGGCACTCATCCACAACTCTATTACCAAACCAGTGCTTTCCTATATCCTTCCTGAATCCGAATTTTTCCAACTTAAATCCATTGTTGCGAGTCCTATCTAGGCTAGATATTTTTAGCACACTATTTACATCCCCTTTATTAACTCCTGTTTTTCCATTTATACACCTCAATCATAGCCCCCCTAATTCTACGCCTTTCTAGAGAGTGCAGATTCAGGGCCCTCAGTCTATCCTCATAGGGAAGATTTCTGATACATGGAATCAACTTAGTCATCCTCCTTTGTACGTTTTCCAGAGCATTTATATCCATTCTGTAATACGGTGACCAAAATTGTTCAGCATAATCTAAATGAGGCCTAACCAAAGATATATAGAGTTGAAGAACAACCTATTATTTATACCTCTTGATATGAAGCCAAGGATTCTGTTAGCTTTATTGCGAACACTTATGCACTGTTGTCTTGGTTTCAGATTACTGCTAACCAGAACTCCTAAATCCTTTTCGCAATCAGTAATATTAAGATCTACATTATTTAGTTTATATGTGGCATGATTATTTTCCTGTCCAACATTTAGAACTTTGCATTTGTCTATATTAAACTGCATCTGCCACTTCTCCGACCACTGCATCAGTCTATTGAAATCATCCTGGAGTGCTCTAACGTCCTCATTATAATGAAAGCATTTCCTAAATCAATAAAAAAAACACAAACTTCTTTACCCTTATCCAAATACTGTTCACGTATATGCTTCAATGTAAACACTTGGATTGTACTTCCACTACCCTTCCTAAAGCCTCCTTGCTCATCTGTAATCCTTTTCTTAGTCTTACCCTAAATTCTTTTAATAATAACTCTACCATGCACCTTACCAAAATACTCAACAGGCATATTCCCATATAATTCTTACACTTTATCTTTTGTTCACTTTGCCTTTATACAAAAGAACTATACATACTCTCTGCAAATCCTTAGGCAGCTTCCCCTCTTTCATACATTTATAAAATAAAAGCACCAACCACTCCAAAATTATATCTCAACCTGCTTTTAATATTTCTGGCTTGATCCCATCTATTCCAGCTGCTTTCTCACCTTTCATTTTACGCACAGCCGCACGCCCCTCCCCCACACTCACATCTAGGTACATCTTCCTGGTCAATGCATGAAATCACAGTTTTGTTATCTTTATCGACATTTAACTGTTCCTCAAAATATTAACTCCTTTTTCCCGATGCCTGCAACTCTTCATCTAATAATTATCTTCTTGTGTTTTTAACTGTCATATCCATTCGTTCCCTAGTCTTTCTTAACTTATTAATCTATCTCCAAAAACGAGAAAATTATTCTAAGCGAAATTTGTAGACAGCAACTCATCCACTCTCTCGCTTGCTCTCTTTTTACATTCCCTTACCACTCTCTTAACCTCTCCTTTTCTTTCCATATTAACCTTCTTCCTTATTATACCTCATCATTCTACCAATTGCTCTTCTTCCCTCATGCACCCGCCCTCATATATCCACAAACGTTTGTGAACACTCGAATACTGCATTCTTAAATTTACCCGATGCCTCTTCAACCTCATTACCTATACTCTCACTAACTCATCTTTCTATAAATAGTTGATTAAATCTTACCCTAACTACTGTCTCCTTTAGTTTATAAACTTTCACCTCTCGCTTACTCTTTGATACCGTTCTCCTTGTACCTCATCTACCTTTCACTCTCACTTTAGCTACAACCAAATAATTATCTCATATATCTGTTGCCCCTCTATAAATATGCACATCCAGAAGTCTATCCAACAGCCTTTTATCCACCAATATATAATCCAACAAACTATTGCCATTACGACCAATATCATATCTCTTATACTATTTATCTTTTTCCCACACCTCTTTCTATACAAAGTTCAGTTAAAGGCCCCCATTATGATTTACCCCTGGCACCCCAAACTTACCTACTATGCACTCTACAACGGTTTCTCCCACTTTGCTCGCTCACTTGGTTCAAAACTCTCTAAACACTCACTTAACATCTCCTAGAATCTCTCTCTCACTCTCTCCTCTACACTGCTCTCTTCTCCAGGTGCATAAACACTTATAACGCACTTATTTTAATCGACATAATCCTTGAATTCATGCGTTTGCAGTTCCTATTTTCCTGTCAAAACTGTTCCTATATCATTATTGCTACCCCTTCCTTAGCTCTAACTCTCTCAGATACACCTGACCTAATGCCAATTATTTCTCACTACTGAAACTCGCCTAGCTCTTTCAATTTTGTTTTGCTTAGAGCCAGGATATCCAGATTATTTTTATTCATAACAGTGGCGATCATCTCTTTCTAATCATCTGCACTACATCCCATTTTGATCAAGTTTTTCTTCTTATTTTTAGTAATTTGTACAGGAGAAGGGGATACGAGCCCATTGCTCCCGGAATTTTAGTGGTCTTTTACGACACACATGGCTTACAGAGGAAGGATTCTTTTCCACTTCCCTATGGAGATAAAAGAAAAATAAATAATAACAAGAACTCTTAAGAAAATATAAGAAAACTCATATGAGTGTGTGTACATTCATATGTTGTGTGACCAAAGTGTAAGCAGAAGTAGCAAACCATGGTATGAGTGGGGTTGGAAGTCCTAGCGAGTGGTTAAACTCCTGATATCTTGCGTGTTTATGAGGCAAAAAGAAAAGACACCAGCGATCCTACCATCGTGTAAAACAATTACAGGTTTCCGTTTCACACTCACTTGGCAGGACGATAGTACCTCCCTGGGTGGTTGCTGTCTACCAACCTACTACCTATTATTATTATTATTATTGTTATTGCTATTATTATTATTATTATTATTATTATTATTATTATTATTATTATTATTATTATTATTATTATAATTATTATTATTATTATTATTATTATTATTATTCAAGTTATATAGGTAGTAGGTTGGTAGACAGCAACCACCCAGGGAGGTACTACCATCCTGCCAGGTGACTGTGAAACAGAAACATGAAACTGTTTTACATGATGGTAGGATTGCTGGTGTCTTTTTTCTGTCTCATAAACATGCAAGATTTCAGGTACGTCTTGCTACTTCTACTTACACTTAGGTCACGCTACGCAAACATGTACACGTTTATGTATACACACTCATCTGAGTTTTCTTTGATTTTTATCTTAATAGTTCTTGTTCTTATTGCTTTTCCTTTCATATCCATGGGGAATTGGAATAAGAATCATTCCTCCGTAAGCCATGCGTGTTGTAAAAGTCAACTAAAATGCCGGGAACAATGGGCTAGTAACCCCTTTTCCTGTATTGCTTACTAAAAAGAAGAAGAAAACCGTCAAAGTAGGATGTTTGAATGTGCGTGGATGTTGTGCGAATGATAAGAAAGAGATGATAGTAGATGTTATGAATGAAAAGAAGCTGGATGTTCTGGCTTTAAGTGAGACAAAGCTGAAGGGGGTAGGAGAGTTTCAGTGGGGAGAAATAAATGGGATTAGGTCAGGGGTTTCAAATAGAGTTAGAGCTAAAAAGGAGTGGCAATAATGTTGAATAATCAGTTATGGCAGGTAAAGAAGGAATATAAATGTATAAATTCAAGGATTATGTGGAGTAAAATAAAGGTTGGATGTGAAAAGTGGGTTATAGTAAGTGTTTATGCACCTGGAGAAGAGAGAAGTAGAGGAGAGAGAGAGATTTTGGGAAATGTTGAGTGAGTGTGTGGGAGTTTTGAACCAAGTGAGAGAGTAATTGTGGTTGGGGATCTTAATACTAAAGTGGGTAAAAATGTTGTGGAGGGAGTAGTAGGTAAATTTGGGGTGCCAGGGTAAATGTAAATGGGGAACCATTAATTGAGCTATGTGTAGAAAGAGGTTTGGTAATAAGTAATACATATTTTATGAAAAAGAGCATAAATAAATATACAAGGAATTATATAGCACGTAAAGAAAGTAGTTTGTTGGATTATGTATTGGTGGATAAAAGGTTGATGGGTAGGCTTCAGGATGTACATGTTTATAGAGGGGCAACGGATATATCAGATCATTATTTGGTTGTAGCTACAGTTAGAGTAAAAGGTAGATAGGACAAAAGAAAATGGCAACAGCAAGTAAGAGAGAGGTAAAAGTGTATAAACTAAGGGAGGAGGAAGTTAGGGTGAGATATAAGCAACTATTGGCAGAAAGGTGGGCTAGTGCAAGTAGGAGTAGTGGGGGTTGAAGAGAGTTGGGATAGTTTTAAAATGCAGTATTAGAATGTGGGGCAGAAGTTTGTGGTTATAGGAGGGTGGGTGCAGGAGGAAAGAGGAGTGAGTGGTGGAATGAAGAAGTAAAGGGTGTGATAAAGAGAAAAGGTAGCTTATGAGAGGTTTTTACAAAACAGAAGTGTTAATAGAAGAACAGAGTATATGGAGAGTAAAAGAAAGGTGAAGAGAGTGGTGAGAGAGTGCAAAAGAAGAGCGGATGAAAGAATGGGAGAGGCTCTGTCAAAAATTTTGCTGAAAACAAGAAAAATTTTGGAGTGAGATAAACAAGGTAAGAAAGCCTAGGAACGAATGGATTTGTCAGTTAAAAACAGAGTAGGGAGTTAGTAGATGGGAGCTGGAGGTATTGGGAAGATGGGGAATATTTTGAGGAACTTTTAAATGTCGATGAAAAAGGGAGGCGGTAATTTCATGTACTGGACAGGGAGGTACAACATCGTTTAGGAGTGAAGAAGAGCAGGATGTGAGTGTGGGGAGGTGCGTGAGGCATTACGTAGAATGAAAGGGGTAAAGCAGCTGGAATTGACGGGATCATGACAGAAATGTTAAAAGCAGGGGGATATAGTGCTGGAGTGGTTGGTATTTTTGTTTAATAAATGTATGAAAGAGGGAAGGTACCTAGGGATTGGCAGAGAGCATGTATAGTTCCTTTATATAAAGGGAAGGGGATAAAAGAGAGTGTAAAAATTATAGGGGAATAAGTTTACTGAGTATACCAGGTAAAGTGTATGGCAGGGTTATTATTGAAAGAATTAGAGGTAAGACAGAGAGTAGGATTGCAGATGAGCAAGGAGGCTTTAGAGTGGGTAGGGGATGTGTAGATCAAGTGTTTACAGTGAAGCATATATGTGAACAGTATTTAGATAAAGGTAGAGAAGTTTTTATTGCATTTATGGATTTAGAAAAGGCATATGATAGAGTGGATAGGGGAGCAATGTGGCAAATGTTGCAAGTGTATGGAATAGGTAGTAAGTTACTGAAGGTTGTAAAGAGTTTTTATGAGGATAGTGAGGCTCAGGTTAGGGTGTGTAGGAGAGAGGGAGATTACTTCCCGGTAAAAGTAGGTCTTAGACAGGGATGTGTAATGTCACCATGGTTGTTTAATATATTTATAAATGGGGTTGTAAAAGACGTAAATGCTAGGGTGTTGGGGAGAGGGGTGGAATTAAATTATGGAGAAATAAATGCAAAATGGGAGTTGACACAGTTACTTTTTGCTGATGATACTGTGCTTATGGGAGATTCTAAAGAAAAGCTGCAAAGGTTAGTGGACGAGTTTGGGAGAGTGTGTAAAGGTAGAAAGTTAAAAGTGAACATAGATAAGAGTAAGGTGATGAGGGTATCAAACGATTTAAATAAAGAAAAATTGGATATCATATTGGAGAGAGGGATTATGGAAGAAGTAAATGTTTTCAGATATTTGGGAGTTGACGTGTCAGCGGATGGGTTTATGAAGGATGAGGTTAACCATAGAATTGATGAAGGAAAAAAGGTGAGTGGTGCGTTGAGGTATATGTGGAGACAAAAAACGTTATCCATGGAGGCAAAGAAGGGAATGTACGAAAATATAGTGGTACCAACACTCTTATATGGGTGTGAAGCATGGGTTGCAAATGCTGCAGCGAGGAGGAGGCTGGAGGCAGTGGAGATGTCCTGTCTAAGGGCAATGTGTGGTGTAAATATTATGCAGAAAATTCGGAATGTGGAAATTAGGAGAAGGTGTGGAGTTACTAAAAGTATTTGTTAGAGGGCTGAAGAGGGGTTGTTGAGGTGGTTTGGTCATTTAGAGAGACTGGATCAAAGTAGAATGACTTGGAGAGCATATAAATCTGTAGGGAAGGAAGGCGGGTAGGGTCGTCCTAGAAAAGGTTGGAGGGAAGGGGTAAAGGAGGTATTGTGGGCGAGGGGCTTGGACTTCCAGCAAGCATGTGTGAGCGTGTTAGATAGGAGTGAATGGAGACGAATGGTTTTTGGGACATGACGATCTGTTGGAGTGTGAGCAGGGTAACATTTTGTGAAGGGATTCAGGGAAACCAGTTAATTGATTTAGTTGGACTTGAGTCCTGGAAATGGGAAGTACAGTGCCTGCACTTTAAAGGAGGGATCTGGGATAGTGACAGCTGGGAGGGACAATTCTCAGCTGTCGTATCTGAGCTCCTCTGCAAAGACAGTGATTATGAATGAGTGTGGTGAAAGTGTTGAATGATGATGAAAGTATTTTCTTTTTGGTGATTTTCTTTCTTTTTGGGTCACCCTGTCTCGGTGGGAGACCGCTGACGTGTTGAAAAAAAAAATTGTCGTTTCGTATTATAATATTAATAACCTTAGCCTTGGAATAAAAACCTGTAATTCTTTACAAGGATCAAATTATTTCTGTACTCCGTGGTGAATACGTGGAGCAATAAAGTGAAATACTGGCTTTGAACCCAGGCTTGGTCCCAGACGTTGTTGCCTGACATTGCGAGAAAGTTGCAGCGGTCAGATGACTGTTTGTGCCCGGCTGATAAGATCTCCGGCAAAAATATTGACAATGGAGAGAGAAAAGCTTTTAACTGTGGCGAACACGTTACGGTGCTAACACTAAACTCTATGGCTCCAGCGCCGATGTGTTCCCCATTTTTCCGAACTGATGAGGTGCTTCTTTTAACTCTTTTGTGTTAGCACTAATGGCTTACCCGTTGTCAGCGCTTAAACTGTGTTGTACCAACTACACCATTTTATCTGTGGTTTTCGCTTGAAGTCTTTAGTACCAGAGCCGATGTTTCAAACCTCTCTAATGCTTAGCTTAATGGGACAAGCGTCGCTGTTGTATCCATATTAAATTCTTGGTACCTGCGATGTGGGTCTACAGTATATACTACAAAAAGTACATACTACAAACAACATATCATTTATTTAACATTTACATTGTCTATTTATATATTATAAAGTTATATTTATTCTCAATATTAGCCAAAATGAAATATTGTACGCTATAATATTAACACATTTCTATTTAGTGACAATGTTTTTTTTTTTTTTTGTATTTTCCATTTCTTAAACTCTATGGTAATTGTGCGTACTAGTGCCAATGCTTTCATCTGACAGTTCTTTAATTAAGCTCCATAGTATGAGTGCCAATGTTTTCCCCTTGGCAAGTGCTTTAAGTTCCATGATACTAGTGGCAATGTTTTCCCTGTATCGGGTGCATAAAATCTTATGTACTAATATCAATGTTTTCTCGTGGCCAGCGCTGTTATTATCTGGCACCAGCGCCAATATTTCCTAGTGGGTAGCCATCTTTGTAGCTAGTGATGAGGCTCTATGCTCCAGCACTAGAACCATGGTACCAACCATGGAACGGGTGGGGGTCTAAACCCATGAAGAATGAGTCGTAAAACTCTGTAATACCAATGATAATACGTATTTCTTTTTAGCCAGCGCTAATAACTCTATGGTACCAGTAAATCAACATAATTAGCCTATTAAAATAATAGGTATGTCAGTGTAATTAATTAACGTAATAAAGTAATATACATACCAAAATAATTCGCATATAAAAAATCATATAGTTAGAAGCAAATCAAAATATTTAGCCTTTGTAATATTATTAACATATTTAAAATAAAAAAGCATATTAACATTTAGGATATAAAAAAAAATGACAAAACAATATTTCAACATTGGATACGTCAGGTGAAATTCGATGGAGCCGAAGCTTTTGTTCTATGTGAGGGTGTTTCCCCTCTCTTTCCTTTTTCCCCTTTCGGTAGAGGAAGAGCTGGGTTATTACCTGTGTTGGTGATAAGGAATAAATCTTCAAATTATCAACACTGGATTATATAGAGTAAGAAGACACAATACCATGGCTGGAACAACACACAAATAACCCACACATAGAAGAATGGAGCTTATTGTGACGTTTCGGTCTAACGTGAACTAGTTAATGGTTATTTGTGTAAGATTAGATTATTATAACGCAGGGTACCCCAAGAAAGCCAAACAATGAAGATTATTTCCCTTTGGGTCCTGGGGTCCTCCACAACCCAGGTATCTATTTACAGTTTGGTGATGAGAGCAGCAGGTGTAATGGTGACTAACTTTCGGGTACCTATTAACTGCAAGGTGAATAGGGGTAGCAGGTGCGAGGGGACTTGCCCATTCGTCTCGTCACCCACCGGTTGCAACACACTCAGAATTCTTCAAAGGCGTAATTTCGAGGCGAGTTGCGTGGACATGTTCCCAGATGTTGCTTCAAACTTTTTACTTGATGGCTCTCCAGTTACTTCCCTTTTCTTTTTAGATGTTTTATTTTTCTTTCCCGAGAGAAAAAGTTATTTAATGTAATGTATACATAAACGCAGAAAAGTTTACAGCCAATTGTTGAAAGTAGCCATGGCTGAATTACCTAGTCACTGGGTGAGCCCCAGCTGTGTCTACCACAACACAAACTTACACGTAAATATGAAAATCAGTGGCACTTTTATATGGTGTAGATGGTAATTACTTCCTCACATCAGGCTGCCTTTCCCACAGTCACATAATATACCTGAATTACTGAACATATTAAACAAACCTTTTCCTAAAGTTTAATTAGGTCTAACTAGCATGTTGAAGTGTGAGAAATGCAACTTTTTTCACTATTTTTGCACCCAAGTATGAGTCGAGAGTAGCAATGTTACTATGCAGAGCCCTGTTTTGGACCATTAAAATGTGGCTCTGCGGATTAGGAAATGGAAATGACTAGCTCTAGGTCTATGCACTTGTATGCTTCATCAGGAGCTATGCAATACTGCAGAAGTTGGTACTGGTAGGTT